>CM022952.1:50418577-50679892 GCA_012931725.1 Litsea cubeba
CTGTACTTTTCCTTGACATTTTGACCATTTATTGGCCTGATTTCTTTTAGGAAAACCGATGAGAATCCTTGCATTTTATTTTGCAAAGTTTCCAATTTCCGAGAAAGCCGAAGACTTTGTCGCGCAGAGCTGCCGATTTTCTGTCAGAAGCTTAAACTGGGCCAAACGATGTCGGAATGACCTGAAATTTGGTGTGAAGCCTCCTGAGCAATAAATAAGACCAACCATAGGCTTTTGTTTGATTTTTGTAGCCGTTTGGGGTCCTATCACCTGTAGACTTGCTTTTGTTGTCGCGATGAAGATGTGCGGTTTGATGTGCGGTCAACCGATGTCCGATTGACTTGAAATTTGACAGGGAACCTATTGGAGTCATTTTAAGATGATCCATAGGTTCTGTCTTGGAAACCATGGTCCCGGAGAGCTTTGTCGCCGAAAGCTCCTTTCGGCTGTCGGAGAAGCGAAGTTAGGCCAAATGATTTTGAAATGGCCCGAAACTTCTTGTATACTCCTCTTTTGGCTGTCTGGAAGAATCTTGCCTATTTATGGCAGGTTGCGACTTCATGTAGCTCTTTGGATCTTGATGAGGCAAAGTGACATTTTTGGTGTCAACAAATGCCCCCTCGAGGTACAGCGGCGAGTTGCTTAACTTTGTAGTCGATGTGCCTCGAAGAGATTTTTGAAGGAGACCTGGACTTGACCAAGAGTCTTTGAGCAGTCTTTCTTTTTGGTATTGTAGCCTTTGAGCTTCCAGGGGAATTTTATGGTAGTGAAAGGATCACGTACCATCTCGAGGCAAAGTTTTGAAGATGACATCAGGGATGTGGATTTGGGTTTTGACCTTGTGACCTAACAGGCTATATGTGGCAGGTTAGGGGGTCGGGTTTGGTTTTGATCGTGTGACCCAACAAGCTGTATGTGGAATATTGGGGGATCAATTTTGGTTTTGATCTTGTGACCTAACAGGCTGTATGTGGCAAGTTAGGGGATCAGGTTTTGGTTTTTGGTTTTGTCTTGTGACCTAACAGGCTGTATGTGGCAAGTTAGGGGACCAGAATTTGGTTTGATTTTATGGAATGTCAATTTCAAGATTTTGGCTCAATTGGTAAATGAGGCTGGGATGGTTTGATTTTTGGAAGCTCATGGGGCTTGGATTCTCTTGTATGGTTGAATCAACTCAAAAGAGGCATGAAACCATTTTTGTATTCTCTTGGTAAGAGGGATTTCTCTTTGACTAAAAGCCCAAATTTTTTTTTTTTTTTTTTAAGTGCCTAGGTGGTCAAACCTGGCTCATAATGGGCTAACCCTTGGGACCTTAAGCTTTTGAAATGGCTTAGATCTCATATGGTGTCATTTTTGTAAAGAATATCCAAAAATATCTCATTTGGATAGAGAATATCTAAGAATATCTTTACTTGGAGAGAATCTCTCATGATCCCTTTATTTGGGGATAGAATATCTCAAGATATCTTTCTTTTGGGAAAGAATCCGTCATAGATTATATCTTTTAGGAGAAAAATCTCTCATTGATTTCTTTTGGGAGAGAATCCCTCAAGATATCTTCCTTTTGGGAAGAATCTTTCTATTTCTTTCTTTTGGTAAGGTTATTAATTAGTAACACTTACCTCTTTCTTCTTTCCTTCTTTGGTTGCTCTCCTCTATAAAAGCAAGGAGAAGGTTGGATCTTTGCTCTTATTACTTTCTTTTGCAATAATCTCAAGAGGGCTTCAAGGACCAAGAGCTTTTCTTCTTCAAGATCTTCAGACTTTTCTTCTTCTTCTCCATCAATGGCTTCAAGTAAGTTCTTTTTTTCAAGAAAACTCCATTGTAGGAAAAAAATAAAGTTCTTTCTCTTTTTTTTGTTTCTTTCTTTTTCTTTTCTTCTTTTTTTTTCTTTTTCTTTTCCACGTGTTTTCCCCTTTTTTTTTACACGTGTTTTTTTTCTTTATTTTCTTTCTTTTTTTTTTTTTTTTTTTTTTTTTTGTGTGTGGGCCGTACGGACAGATCCGTACGGATCTGGCCGTACGGCCACGTGGCCTGTGGGCCACGGCCTGTGGGCCAGTCCTCATTTTTTTTTCTTTTTTTTTCTTTCCTCCCCTTTTTTTTTTGAGAGAGTTCTTTCTTTCTTTTTTTGTTTTCTTTCCCTCTTTTTTTTAGAGAAAGTTTCTTTTTCTTTCTTCGTTTTTTTTTGTTTTCTTTCCCCCTCTCTTTTTTTTAGAGAAAGTTTCTTTTTTTTTTTCTTTCCCCTCTTTTTTTTAGAGAAAGTTTCTTTTTCTTTCTTCTTTTTTTTTGTTTTCTTTCCCCCTCTCTTTTTTTTAGAGAAAGTTTCTTTTTTTTTTTTTTTGGCACATCATGATAATGCATTTTTTTTTTTTTGCAAACCTAGATGTTCATGCATGCATTCAATTTGTAAATTAAATTTGTAGCATGATGTAATAGCATACCTGAAAGTTTTCGCAAATTTGGGAATTTGGAGCTCGCAGTGATGTTGAGCCCTTCTTGATTTTGCGGAGACTTTTAGGTTTCGAAAGTTTGGAGTTTCGGAGCTCGCAGCGATGTTGAGCCCATCTTCAAGCTTTCTATTTCTTTCGGGATAGTTCCTTTTCTTCGGAATTGCCCCGTCATCATGTCAAAATTTCGCCAGATTTTTTTTAGCGAGATTCTGTCATTTTGATGTTTGATCTTTTTCTTTTCCATCCTTTTCAGGTGGTTCCTCCAGAGCGAACAAGGGTAAAGAGCCTGCTACAAGCGTACCTCGTCGATCTTCTAGATCTTCTAATCCGGCCGTTCAGCAGGCTTTTGAGAAGGTCCAGTATGTTGAGAGAAATCTGGAAGAGTGCGACTCCCTCAACAGAGATGAGATGAGGCAGCGACTGATCACTCTCAAGGGAGAGGAATTCTATAAGATCATGGTAAGCAGTCGTCCATGGGTGATGGAAGATCAGAGCGTTTTGCCCAAGCCTACCTTCTTCTTTGGCGATGCAGTCCCTGATGACATGACATACCAGAGGAGATGTTTTCAGTTTTCTTTCACAGCAGATGGTGAGAAGAAGACTGTTGCTACCCGATCGACGTTTGATCGCACCGTCTCGATTCTGAGCCTTGCCCCCACGTGCCCTAAGAGGGAAGATCCTCCAAGTTGGGTGAGGAGGACAAATCTAATCAAGACCGGGGTTTTTGTTGGCGGTTCTCCTGGATATACGGAGAGGTCGCCTATTGACATGGACTTGTTGATGCCATCCAGCGGCTACCAGGGCTCTGATTATCCGTCGGTCGATCTGAGACCGGTGGGCCTTGGTATTTTCAGCGGTGACGGCAGCAATTGGATCAAGCCTTTCCGACTTCGTGGCCGCTTCAATGCTGACTCCGAGTGGAAGTCGTGGACTGATCGCGTCCTGCTGATTGGTGGCGCCGTTTTGAAGGAAACCGGGATTTTTGATGCGGTCCGCTCCTTTAGGGAGACCGTGATCTTTTCCGACGAGGCCTTCATGGCTATGCTGGAGTCATTCCTCCCGCAAACCAATACCTTCGTTGTGACGAATGGCGAGATTGGTTTTTCTTTGAAGGAGCTGAGCGCCATTACTGGATTGCCCATCCTCGGCAAACTCTATGAGGAGTTTATGCCGATTGACAGCGTCCTCGAGGGGCAGTCTGAGGAGTTCAGGCTTCTATACTTTCAGTTCGTCGCCTTCTATGATTTTTTGAAGGAGAAGGAGGGTTTGAAAGTTAGATCCAGCAGCTGGAAGAGTTTTAGCTCTTCATTCCCTAACTTTTTTGATAGTAGGGAGTCTTCTGATAGCGTGACCCAGGAAGCCGGAGCTCA
This sequence comes from Litsea cubeba, assembly GCA_012931725.1. Classification (NCBI taxonomy): domain Eukaryota; kingdom Viridiplantae; phylum Streptophyta; class Magnoliopsida; order Laurales; family Lauraceae; genus Litsea; species Litsea cubeba. The sequence continues at coordinate 50,422,398 of CM022952.1, forward strand.
GGATTCAAAGAAGATCTTGGCCATGCAAGAAGAGTTGAGAGATTTCTGTGCAAGTACAAACGCCATATGTCCTGACATTGCACTGCGGAGAGATCTCGCTGTTTACCTCACTTATTGGCTTGCTGAGGCTGTTTTTGCTGGAGGAGATGGAACGCACATCAGGCCGCATTGTATTTTCCCGGCTTGTCAGATGGCGTTTGGAGAGCAGCTTGCTTTGGTGCCAGCTCTTTACTCCTACCTATGTACCGAACTGCAGGCTGCTGCTTTTTTGGTTCGGCTTGGGCTTCCCATGAATAGGGTATTTTCAGCCCATATCTTTTATTCGTGGTATGTATACCACTGTCCTGGCTTCCATCGGCTGGGTGCTGCTCAGGATGATGATCCTCTGATGATTCGACTGGCTAAGGGCAAAGCCGTGTCCGAATCACTTTTATTTGCCCGCATGAGGATCCGACGGTTCAGGGACGTCGAGATGGGGCAGTCTTCAGTGAAGCTTTCTCCGGAGTTGCGGAAGAAGGCTTTTGATTTTGGTGCCTCCCGAGACTCTACCAGGGCGGGGTCGGGAAGGCATTATTCCTTGACAAATGCAGAGAGAGAGTGGCTTTTCAGCATACGTGTCGGCACGATGGTGTACCGTAGACATCTTTTCGTCGACATCCAGCCGTATGTACCCTCTCGCTTTGCTTTGCAGCTGGGCTTTTCTCAAGGCGTTGTTGGAGCGCCTTCAAGCATGGTGAAGCGCTTTGGAGGCTTACAGGACGGGAGAAATGCATGGGCTTTCTATAGTGCTGAAGACACTACAGCCATGATTTCTTATCCTGTGTTGCTGACTTCCCGGACTGCCGGCTTTGCGAAGTGGTTCGCGGAGAGCTTTTCGGCATATCGGGGGCTTTCCAAGAAGGAGCTTGATGTGAAGCTGGCATCTGGAAAGGGCCTTGGAAAGTCGGATGGCATCCGGCGAGAGGAAGTTTGGGCCTTCCTTTCTGGAGAGAAGCACAAGATAGGCTTTCTCGGTGACCAGGGCGTCATCGGTTCTGAAGCTGTTCGAGAGATACCTGATGAGGCTTTGGAGCAGCTAGAACAGGAGGAAGCCGAACTTGGCGCTTGGATGCAAGCGGCACAGAGGCAAGCTTCCGTGGAGTCTACTGGCAAGAGCAGACCATCCAGTGAGGAGTCAAGTGGGAAACCTGACTCTGACAGCGGGGCAGGTTCCTCTAAGAAGCGAGCCCGCAGAGGTAAGAGGAGGAGGAGTCATCATCGCAGCAAGGGGCAGCATGAGGATTCTCCTGACTTGGAAGTTCCTCTTACTATCAATGAGGATGTGCCAGTGGATGCTGACGAGCCTCCAGAGAAGAGAAGCCGAGAAGAAGAGACCGTTGGTGAAGGTATGATTCTTCCTTTTTCTCTTTCCATTTCTTTTCATGGGATTTTTTCCATGTTATGATTTGCTTTCTTGTTTTCTGCTTTTCTTCTTTTTTTTAGCAGAGGAAGACTTGGTGATGCCTGAGGTCCTAACCGATGACGTGGTGATGGATCCTGTTGAGGCACCTGAAGAAGAACCGAGGGACTCTGGAGTAAATCCAAAATCTCCAATTGGTACGACTTCTTTTGCTCCCCTTTTTTTTTGTTTGTGACTCGGTTTGCTAACACATTTTTTTTTGCCAGCTGACTTGCCACAGGATTCCGATGAGTTTGAACCATCGATAGACGCAAATGTTGATGATGCTTCCGATGAGTTCATGGAGGAGGAAAGTGTTCCGCCTGTCGTCGAAGAAGGTATTTTGTAGTTATAACCCTGATATTGATTTTCAAACAGGGTCATATTCATACCTTTTTGTGTTTCCTTTGCAGGTTTTGAAGTGGCAGAGGAGGATCCGTCGCTTCCAGAGCAAGAGATGCCAGAGGTTGATCCAGAGGTAGAGACTCCTGGGACCAGCTCTGACAATATTGAGGAGATTCCTCGCGCTGAGATTCCTTCCCGAGCAGGAGCAGCTTTAGCTGGAAAGAGTTCTTTTGTTACTCTTTCAACAGATGATGATATGAGTAGCCGACCAACGGAGTTGGGCGAATCTTCAGCTGGGCCATCTCTTCTTTTTGCGAAGAAGGTGGTGGTGCGAGTTCTGAGCTCTTGGATTGAGACTCTCTTTTCTGGGCACTTGGAAGCCGGATTTGGCATGATCCAGCATGTGCAGGAGATTCTCAGTGATGCTGAAGAAGCTGGTATGGATGTCACAGGTGCCAGGGCGATCGTTGATAGGATCATTGCACTGGGTGACAAGTGGTTTGAGACCGTGAGTTTGGCTGATGACCAGTTCTTCAAGGAGATGTTCCTGGACCCTGCTGATAAGGCTAAGTCTGACCTGGATGAGGCTACAGAAAGCAAGAAGCTGGCAGTCCGAAAGAGGAACTTAGAAGAGCTAGCCATCATCAGGCTGACACATGACCTTAACATCCTTGACAGGGAGGTCGATGAGGCCAGGAAACTGTCTTGAGCATTTGCAGGCACAAGTCGCTGCCAAGTGGACTGCCATAATAGAGGCTCGCGACAGGGAGAGTGCTCTGATTCACCAGGTTGCAGATGCCGAACGGGTTCTCAAAAGGAAGTCTGATGAGGAGGAACAATGGCAAACTGCTCGAGGTAAGCTTCCTGGTGTGAAAGAAGGGGTACAGCCCACTCCAGCATCTCATGGCAGGTTCCTGAAGAAGCGTGCCTTGGAATCCTTGACGGATGAGGCTAAAAGTTTGCTTGGGGAGCTGAACTCTTGGCTGGAGACCATTTTTGATTGAGCTCCTGTATATTATTTTTTTTTTACAGAAACCATCCTTCTCTCTTTTCTTTTTTTTTGGTACCACTTGTATTTTTTTTGGTACTTTATTTTTTTGTAGTGCTTGTGAACACTTTCTCTCTCTTTTTTTTTGGTACCACATGTATTTTTTGGTACTCTTTTCTTTTTTTTGTTATCCCTATGCTCACTTGAATCTTTTTGTGATAAAAGTAATTGCTAAATGGGATGCTCTTCTTTTTTTGTTATCCCTACGCTCACTTGAATCTTTTTGTGATAAAAGTAATTGCTAAATGGGATTTGATCAAAAGGTTGTCATTTTGTGAAAATCTTTTGTCAAGTGATTGTTTTGGCATGAAAGCCAGGTTTTTTGTTTGTGGCATGGAAGCCAATTTTGGCATGAGAGCCAGCTTTTCTTGTGGCATTGATAGCCGAGTTTTTTTTGTGGCATCTATAGCCAGTTTTGGTGGCATTGATAGCCGGTTTGTGGCATTGATAGCCTGTTTTGTTTTGGTGGCATTGATAGCCGGTTTTTTTTTTGAAATCCAAGTTTTTTTTTTTTTGTGGCATTGATAGCCGGTTTTGTTTTTGGTGGCATCGATAGCCGGTTTGTGGCATTTATAGCCTGTTTTGATGGCATTTATAGCCGGTTTGGTTTTCAAAAAATGCAAGTATCGACTAAAAGTCGCCTCCCTGCTGAATGTTCTTGCAAGTATCGATGGAATGTCGCATCCTTGCTCATTCGGTTGCGAGTATCGATGGAATGTCGCATCCTCGCGGATTTGGGTGCAAGTATCGATGGAATGTCGCATCCTTGCTTTTCAAAAATTTTGGTTTTGCGGGTACTGACTTGATGTCGTTTCCCCACGATTTTTGAAATTTGTGGTTTTCTCGAACCTTTGGGTCATGGATATCAACTGAAATGTTGCGTCTCCACAGTTTTTTAGGTTTTTTCGAACCTTTGAAATTTGGGTTGTGGATATCAACTGAAATGTTGCGTTTCCACGGCTTTGGATTTTGCAAGTATCGACGAAATGTCGCTTCCCTGCTATTTTGGAAGTGTCGAACGTGGTTCGCTTGCTTCCGATTTGTGCGAGTATCGACTAAGCGTCGCTTCCTCGCGGTTTTTGAAAAACCATTTTTTTTTGTTTAAAGACACGAGGGTCATAAGTTTTGACCTAAAACCATTTTGGCGGTAAAAGGCATGGTGGACTAGGGTGGAAATCCCTGAATCCGGATTTTTTATTTTTTTTTTTTAAACCATGAATTTTGGGTTCAAGGGTTGAAAATTTTGGTCAAGTTAGGAAAGATTCCTAAACTTGGATTTTTTTTTTCGAACAATGAAACGATGAAAGTAAGCATTGTTTTAGATTTCTAGAAATTTCAATATTTGACATGAAAATTCTAAAAAAAAGGGTGGGTTTAACGAGCGTGTACCTAGAAACCGGTTTTGGCCGTACAGGCATTGCTCTTACCCAGTTGGGTAAGTCTTCAAGGGTAGTACCGCTTTAAGAACTTGCCGTTGATGGGCAGCATACATCTGTCACCTTCCATGTTTAGGAGTGCGTACGCGCCGCTAGAGAAAACCTTGTCGATGACGTAGGGTCCCTCCCATTTTGGCTCAAATTTGCCTTTGGACTTGTGAGCGAAGACCATTGGTCTTTTTACCGCAAGAACCAAGTCACTCTTTTTGTAGGCACGTTGCCTGACCTTTTTATCGAAAGATCCTGCCATACGTGCTTGGTAAAGTTCAATGCTTTGTTGAGCTTCGAGCCGTCTCTCATCGAGATTGTCCAGCTCATGGAGCCGCAATTTGACATTGCTTTCTTGAGTCATGTCATTTTGCAAGGATACCCTCAAGGAAGGAATTTGTACTTCCAAGGGCACGACAGCTTCGCATCCATAGACCAAGGAGAATGGTGTGCTATGGGTTGGTCCTCGAACGGTGGTTCGATAGGCCCACAAAGCTTCAGATATTTTGTCGCTCCAGTCTCTTTTGTGACTAGAGACCATTTTTTTTGAGGATTTTGCAGAGTGTCTTGTTGAAAGCTTCTGCTAACCCGTTTGCTGCCGGATTGTATGGAGTCGAAGGACAGCTTTGGATTTTGTATTTGTCGCAGAACCTGTAGAATCGATGATCCCGGAACTGTGGTCCGTTATCATGGACGAATCTTTTGGGTATGCCGAAACGACAAATGATGTTGGTGCGCAGGAACTGAAGGACTGATGAGGTCTTCATTTCGTTAAACGCAAATGCTTCTGACCACTTGGAGAAGTAATCCGTAGCGGCGAAGATGAAGCGATGACCTTTGCTTGAAGGGGGAGAAATAGGACCTATGATGTCCATACCCCAGGCTTCGAAAGGCCATGAGATCGTTGTAGGATGCAGCCATTCTGGAGGCATGTGAATGTAATCTCCATGAACTTGGCATTGTTGGCAGCGCTTGGCAAATTGCATTGCGTCAGCTACCATGGTAGGCCAGTAATATCCTAACCTTTTTATCTGATCATAGAGCTTAGGTCCAGCCTGATGAGCTCCGCAAAGACCAGCATGAACTTCTTTGAGTGTTTCTTCAGCCTCTTGTTGTGACAAGCAGCGTAGAAGTACTCCGTTGAAGGATTTCCTGTAAAGGATTTTTGAAGGAATATCCAAATGGAAGCTTGGGGTTCGCCTTTGGATGCTTACCCGTTCTTTTGGATCTTCAGGTAGGATTCCGAACATAATGTAATCAATGAACGGATCCCTTCAGTCGCCGATTGAAGTTTGAAGGATTGAAATCCGACTTCCGACCATTTGGTGGCATTCAGCAACTGCTTGGTGTGTGTTAAGAGGAGGAAGGATTCTCCTTTCGCACACTGTGATTTGCATGTTTTCCCCTTCCTGGATTGCCATGGATGCGGCAAGTCCGGCTAGGGCATCTGCACGTATGTTTTCACCTCTACGAATGTGGGTGATGTGACAGATGTCAAACTTTTGCAGAAGTGATTGTGCCTTGTTGTAGTAGGGCAACAAATCTGGCTTCCTGACTTCAAATTTCTGATTCATCTGGTTGACGATCAGTTGAGAGTCTCCAAAGACTTCCAGCATGGTGATACCGGATTTGGAAAGCAAGTAGTGATGCAGCTTTTGTACGGCGAACATCACTGCAAGACATTCTTTTTCAACCGGAGAGTAGCGATGCTCTGCACCTACTAGCATGCGGCTAAGGTAATATAGAGCAGCTTCTTTTCTTTGATCATTTTCTTGCGCAAGCAGAGCTCCCAGAGAGTGATCAAGGGCTCTTGTGTACAAGATGAATGGTTTTCCAGTGGTAGGAGCAGCTAACACTGGAGGTTTTGTCAGGTATGACTTGATGTCTTGGAAAGCAGCTTCACAGTCAGCATCCCAGACAAAGTTTACACCTTTTTTCATTAACCGGGAGAATGGACGGCATTTCCCCGAAAGATTGGAGATGAACCGTCTGATGTAGGCCCAATCTCCCTTGAAGCCCTTTGAGTTCTCTCAAGGTTCTTGGAGAGGGCATTTCTAGAATGGCTTTGACTTTTATGGGGTCAAGCTCTATTCCAGCTTTCCGAACTAAGAATCCGAGGAACTTACCCGACGAGATGCCGAAGAAGCATTTCAATGGATTCATTCGCAGTTTGTGTTTGCGAAGCCGGAGGAAGACTTCTCGAAGGTTTTCGAGATGATCTTCTTTTCTTTTGCTTTTGACGGCGAGGTCATCAACGTAACATTCAACCGTCTTGTGCTGCATATCTTGGAATATTTTCATCATAGCCCTCTGATATGTGGCACCAGCATTCTTCAAACCAAATGGCATGACAGTGTAACAATACACGCCAAATGAGGTTCGAAAGGATGTATGTTTTTCATCCTCAGGATGCATCTTTATCTGATTGTAGCCAGAGAAACCATCCATGATTGTCATTCGCTCGAATCCACAGGTATTATCAATCATTACCTCTGGTATGGGGAGCGGAAATTCATCTTTTGGGCATGCGCCATTCAGGTCTCTATAGTCAATACAGACCCTGATCTGCCCATTTTTCTTTGTCACGGGGACAATGTTGGCCAACCATTCAGGATGTTGTTCCTCACGGATGAAGCCGACGCTTTTGAGTTTTTGAACTTCTTGTACAATTTTATCCATCACATCTGGACGGAATCTTCTTTGGCCTTGCTTGACAGGCTTGATGTCTTCTTGAAGATTGAGTTTGTGAACTGCTATTTTGGGGTCTAAGCCTGGCATTTCAGCATAAGACCATGCAAAGCAATCAACGAACTCACGAAGAAAAGCGATATACTCGGGTAACTCATCATCCTTTATATTCTTGCTTATGAATACAGGACGTGGGTTATCTGGTGTTCCCAAGTCTATCTTTTGAACAGGATCTTCTGTTGGAAGGTTCGAAGGTGGTTCCTCCACAATATTTTCGGAGGCTTCCAGCTCAACGAAACCTTCTGGGGTTTCAAGGGCATTTCCAGACCAAGGTTTTGTTCCTTTCCACGGGTCTTCTTGATCGGTAATTTTCCCAAGGCTTGCTATGAGATGATCCCAATCGCCTATTGAAACCGAGTCGAAGTAGGCTACTTCTTTTGGAGATGAGGGTTCATCTGGGTCAGAAGTCCACACGTCTGTGCCATCGGACAACTCCTCTTCATTTTCGGAGAAATCGTGCCAATTGGATGAGCTTCCTGGATCTTTGTCAGGTGACTCATCAAAGAGATATCCAGGGAGATCGATGTCTTCATTGACTTGAGATGTTGAGGCTTAGTCAGTATATTGACTTTTAAGCCTTTGTGTCAACTGTCTCAAGGGAGTGTCAGGATCATACCCTAACCCGTGTGAAGACTTTTCTACATAGCCGTAGAGTCTCCAATCTTCCAGTTGGCTTTTGGTCAAGACGGGCCCCAATGGCGTGAGAATACCGCGTCCTTCTCCCAAACCGACTGGGTTTTGAGCGTCATAGCCCATTTTCTTCATGATAGCTTGTGCCACAGAACTGTATAAGGATAGTTGAGGCGTACCTTTATTTTGGAAAGGTTCAAGCATGGAGTTTGATGAAGAAGCATCCGATCTATGGAAGAAGATCGGCTTTTCCTTTGCTGAAGTTGCTGGAACAACGAAGGAAGCTGACGTAGGATCTTCTATGTCAGAAGTTGTCTCCATTGGAGAAAGAGCAGGCTAAACTTGCTGAGTGTCAGCTTGGCTTGACGATGTGTCGTCTTCTGGCTCTGAATCCGAGTCCGTGTCTTGCATGATAGACACGAAAGAGACAACAAATTTGCCCCCAGGCTTTTGTTTTGCCTTCTTCACTTTAGTTGTGATGACCAAAGGCTTTGAAGATTTGAGGGAGATGATGAAGGGAGTTTGCATGCTCTCTTCAGATTTACCGGATGGTTTGTTTACTTCCGGTGATTGTTGAGGAGCTTTGCCTTTATCTTTTTGGAGATTTTCGGCAAAGGGTGCTGTGTGCTTCTCCTCTTCTTCTTTTTCACCTTCATACATCTGTGAGTCTGCGAAGTGGATTTCTTTACCTTTGAAGGGTTTTTTGTCCGCAAAGACTCGATGTATCATGCCGTCGTCGCCAACAAACTTGATGCATTGATGTAGAGTTGAAGGGACAACACCATTCTCATGGATCCAAGGGCGTCCGAGAAGGATGTTGTAGCATGAAGGGGTCTTTATTGCATACACTGTGACCTCAGAGATAAGATCACCGATCTGCAATTTGAACCTGATTTTGCCGATAGGCCTTTGAGTACTCCCATCGTATCCAAAGATAGATACAGATGTGTGGCTCAGTTTGCTGGGTGGGATGCCCAACTCTTCAAGAGCCGATGTGGAGATAAGGTTGAGTGCAGAACCTGGGTCGATCTGAACTCTATGCATAGGCATTTCCTTGATATACCCTGTGAAGTACAGGGGTCGGTTATGCCTGGTTTCGCCAAGTAGGAGGTCATCCTTTGTGAAGGCGATGGTTGCACTGGCTGCTTTTTTAACCGAGAGGCATTCAATGCATGATCCCTCAGTTTTCTTCTTTTCTCCCTTTGAGGAGGCTTCTGAGTTTTTGACCCGGTAATCCAATTCAATTTGGAGGACTTGCGGGGCATGTTTGTCGACATCCTCATTCAGCTTTTGTAATTCCGAAATGAGATTATCACGAGTGTGCGGAGACATTCGCAACAAATCTAGGATGTGCAGACGTGCAGGTATGTGCTTGAAGTGTTCAATCAAGTCATACTTGAAAGCCTCCTTAGGGCCTGCATGTTCATCATTGTTGCCACTAGGGGCGCTTACAACATCTTTTCCCGAAGGATTTACATATGTAAAGGAAGATTGGTTGTAATTTTTGTGGTAGTCCCGGCCAGAGCGGGTGCCTCTACCAACTTCGAGAGCTTCTTGAGAAGGGTCTTCGTTTGGAAGATTGTCTTCAGGATCAAGAGGCTGTCGTTTTTCATTTGCTGAGGATGTATCAGCAGTAGAGTTACCATCCTCAGTGATTGTGTTGCATGGAGCATTTTCCGGGAACAAGTCCTGAACAGCATCCAGCAATCTTTCTTCTTCGTTGACTAATTCATCGTCCCAAGCATCAATGGCTGGGAATTCTTCAGTCAGGAAGGGTGTGAACTTTGAAGTCACAGTCTCAGGAGAAGAAACCTGAGAGGGTGTCATCTCAGTGAAAGTCACGTGAGACGAGGTGGCTCCAGAAGATATATTGCTAGGCGTCGCCGGAGTGTAAGTGCTCTCATCAGACGATGCTTCGGAAGAGCTATAATCCCGAATTATCACATTACAGGAAGCTCTGACGGGAGACGTTGCCTGATCGGAGTCAGACTCATCCTCGGATGTAAGAGGATCGTCTACCCAGCAATTTTCTCCATTTTCAGGAGTTAAGGGAGGATGTACCTGGTAGTCTTCAGGGACTTCAGGCTCTGGATTGCGAGGAGGCTCGTTGACGCGTTCTTGCTCTTGTTCTAGAGCGAGTCGCTGCAAGATCCTTGCATATTCTTCAAGATCAGGTATGGGAGCCGGATCTTCTTCTTCATCATCTCTTTGTGGCTCAACATGGTTGATTTCCACTGGAGTAATGAGAGGTGCTGGGTCAGCAGCATTTTCTTGTACAGCTTCTTGGTCTTCTTCATCATCAGACCAGGATCCTTGTGGCTGTAGGGGGTTATACCAGATTACTGGCATAAGATGAGACTCAGGAACCCATTCTTCATCGGAGAGATATTCTCCTGTTTCAAGGGATTCCTCCCACTCATCTGTGTAGTTGGATTCGAATCCATCATCGGTGTCGCTGGATTCGTATCCATCAATGGAGAATCCAACTACCGAATTGCAAGAGTATGATGCCTCCTGCATGGCTTCTTTAAATTGAGGTGGCATGAAATCACTGAGAGTGAATTTCCTTACCCCCTTTGAAGTCTCTGGAAGGGATGTTTTTGTTACCTCCAGTGAAGCGGTAGAGGAAGCCTCTGCCTTTTCTTTGACCTCTAGTTTTGGCTGGGTCTTCTCTTGCCGTTTGAGCTTGAGGAGATGTTTCCTAGCCTGCCTTCGCTGTTGAGCTGTAGGCTTTATTTTCACGACCTCCCAATTTTCATCTTCCAGGAGATCGGGATGTACCCATATCGGTTGTCCATCTGGTGTCGGGTAAGGAACCAGTTTCTCGGACGCTTCGATTGAGTTTATCACCTTGAAGGAAGTAGTGATCTTCTTCTTTGGTGATCTTGATGTTTGTCCACATGTCACCATGTTGACGGAGGCAGACCCATAGTTTTTGTCAAAGGTGATGACTCCGTTTTTCCACATCTCATTTATTTTCTCTCTCACAACGAAGCATTGATTGAGAGGATGCGAGATCATCTGGTGGTATGGACAGTACCGAGGATCGTTGGTTTTGCCAACATCACCCGGTCTTTTTGGTTCAGGCAAGGTGAGCTTACCGTTTGCCACAAGAGCCCCGAAGATTTCATCAACATCTTCATCAAACGGGTATTTCTTCTCTACTCGTTCTTTGAAGGCGTCTGAGAGTTCAGGTCTCTTACCAACAGCTTTGTTTTCAGCTTTCTTTGGTGGCTGAGGAGCTGACTTGGTCTACACATTGAGGACCTCTTTCTTCTTTGGTTTGAGGTCGTAATGGCAGTTGGCTCTTTTCTTGATGATTTCTGACTGTTGAGGTCTTTAATCACCGTTTCAGCTTCCATGGAAGCTTCTAGGAGTTCTCCCAGGTTTTTTGATTTGTTGCCGATGATCATGGAGCGGATTCTGGCTCTCATGTTGTTTCGGCAGATGTCGACTAGCGACGCTTGTGGCAATACATCAGAGCATTTGTATGCCATTGCTTTCCACTTGTGAATGAAGTCATATGTTGATTCATTCTCCCCCTGTTTTAGGCTGCACAGCTGAGCCATAGTAGCGGGGTGATCCTCACCTTTGAAGTGAGTGAGGAAGCGTGTCTCTAGCATGGCCCAGTTTTGGATTGAGTCCTCCGGCAGAGTGGAGTACCAATCGAAGGCCGTACCTTTTAGGGTACTTGCAAAGAGGCGGATCTTGAGTGCATCTTGATCCGCGATAGCTCCCGTCAGGATCTTGAAGTGGATGACGTGCTGTCTGGCTAATCCTTTCCCCGTATATGTTTGGAGAGTAGGATGCTTGAATTTGGTGGGGAACGGGACCGAGTCCATCCATAAGGGATATGGTGGCTTGATCCCATGCTCCTTGAGTATATCCTCTTCTTTTGCTTTGGCGAGGATACCGTCTACGTCCTTTTTGGTAAGGGCGCGTGACTCATTTTCTTCTCTATTTACCTCGTCGTCTTGATGATTCGGAGGAGGTTCATTGTTCGCCTAATTTTGGAAGGCGAGGAGAAGGTTTTCCATCAGAGTTTCAATCCTCTGCTGGCCCTGTTCCAACTGCTGGATGCGAGTGATCGCATCTTCTGGAGGTGGATTGCGGGGTGGTGGCTCAGAATTTGTAGCCAAGACATTCATCCTTCGTGATTCGAACGAAGAAACTGTCCTGGTGACTGAGCTGGGGCTCATTCTTTTTGAAGAGGAGCTTGAGGAAGGATCACTCTGCTGTCCTTTGCTTGAAGGAGCAGGGGATTCTTCTGAATGTCTTCTTGTCCTGGAGACGCTGCGGGTCATCGGACGTCGGACATGGATTTTTGTTGCTGATTTTTGGCGCCTTCTGGTTTTTCCAACCATATGGACGGTAGCAACTTGGTTGGGTCTTTCTTTTTCGACCCATTTGGGAGAGACTTGAAGTGTGGGAGGCTGGGTCCTTTGCTTCTCTAGTCTCTTTTGTCTATACGACGCGCGGCGGCGTATACGACGAGCAATTTGAGCTTCGGTCAGCTCTGACTGGGCTTTGACGATGAAGGATGTGCTCCCTCGGGCGCAGCAGCCGAGTCTGTCTTCTTTGTAGCTGGGCAAGGACAGGATGCGAACCCTATCCTTCGCCAGTTGCAGCGAAGCTTTGAATTTTTGAAGTTCGGCCCCTGTAGATATGAAGGGTCGAACTGCAGGTTTGTAGGCCTTAGCAGGTGCTTATGGAGGCCTTGTGATGCATGACTTGATTTTGGGCTTGTAGAAACAAGCCGGCTCATGCTGGGATGACTTGGAAGTCAGGTTAGAGATGGGTCTCTCCTCTTTCATGTAAGCAAGAGGATAGAACTGGTTCTCTTTGAGTGGGGCCAGGAATGCTGGCCTAGTGGATGTCTGGGACCTTCTCTGTTTCGGTGAAGGTCTTGGGGACCAAGTCTTGGGGTAGACCCGGTTGTTTGCAGGTCAAGGCTTCGTGGGGCTGCCACGGGCTTCAGGCCTTCTGGTGCTCGCCTTTGGTGTCACGGTAGTGACACGTTGAGAGGCGAGTTTCTGCTTCTTGGAGGGAGCAGTTTGTTCCTCGGGAAGTGGGAATGGTCCCAGCGTCCCAAAGACGATAGTCCGGGGAGTCGAGGTCGACCCGGAGTTCAGAGAGTCGCCGAGGGGGTTGACACTTCGGCAGCTGATGGGGCGCTTGTAGGTGCGCGTGGTTTGCTTCTGTTGAAGCATGAGTTGGTGCTTGTTTTCGTCGAAAGTAATGGTTAGTGAAGCTGCCATTGTTAGTTTTTCGAAAATTTCTGAAACAAGACCACATCCATTAGTAATCACAAGAATATAATGATCATAAATGGGAAGTTCTATGGTTTCGTCTTTTCAAATTGCTCGAGGTAGATGACCCAAGCAATATGAGGAAGGCAAAATGCCATAGAAGGTACAATTGTTCTGATCGCAGGTGTGGTAAGCCCGGAATGGGCATCCCAGTGACTGCTAGAAGCAATTGTGAACTTAAATTCGACTTATCGAGAAGCAGAGCTTGCTCGAGGTAAGAAGAATATAAAGTTGGAGTTACAGATGTGCCGGTCGCAATACAGTAGACCCTGAAAAGGCGTACTAGTACCGCTAGACACAAATGTTTTGAGACCGCATCCATGAGATGAGATTCTCTGTTTTGAAAGGTCAAGATTGGATTCATCAAAGAGAGCAGATGGTATTCCAATCTGAACACGGGCTCAGCGATTTCCGCGAGCGCCAGTGCTCAGAAAGAAATGAACCATGATTTCTCGGATCTGAATCTAAAAATGACGAGTTTTTTTTTTGAAAGGCCAATATCGGGTTCATCAAAGAGAGCAAAAGGCACTCCAATCTGAACACGGGCTCAGCGATTTCCGCGAGCGCCAGTGCTCAGAAAGGAGAAGACCAAGATTTCTCTAATCTAAACCCAAAATGACGGAAGTTTTTTTTTTTTTTTTGAAGATTTTGAAGATTTTTTTTTTTTTTTTTAAAAATCTTTTTTTTTATTTTTTTTTATTTATTATTTATTTTTATTTTTTTATTTTTTTTTAAGATTTTTTTTTTGAAAAAAAATTTTATTTTTTATTTTTTATCTTAAATTTTTATTTTTAAAAATTTTATTTTTGAAAAAAATTTATTTAAAAGACGAGAGAGTACACATAGGCCTCCTAACCCGGTCTTATGAAATCTTGATTGATAGAATTGCCCCCAGGTAAGGGTAGGATTACTTAATGAACCGTTTGGAGGACCCTTGCCTAGAACAGTCAAGCTGTCTCCACACTCTGGACAAGGCTTTTCTTTGAATCAACCATGATCAAAGAACACAGTTGGTTTAACCTTAGTGGTCTATGTCTTTTTTTTTATATATATATTTTTTTTATTTTATTTTTATGAATTCATCGAAGAGAAACAATGGCCCAAAACCTTAGTCGAACAGGCTCAACATTTCTGCAAGCGCGATGAACGATAGGAACGGATCAAGGTTTCTCAATTTTGAATCCAAATTGAGAAATCTAAATTTTATATATATATATATATATATTTTTTAGATTTTTAATGAACTCATCGAAGAGAAACAATGGCCCAACCCCCGATCCGAACACGGTCTCGGCGATTTCCGCGAGCGCCAGTGCCCAGAAGGGAAAGGATCAAAGTTTCTCAATTTTGAATCCAAATTGAGAAATCTAAAATTTTTATATATATATATATATATTTTATTTTTTTTAGATTTTTAATGAACTCATCGAAGAGAAACAATGGCCCAACCCCCGATCCGAACACGGTCTCGGCGATTTCCGCGAGCGCCAGTGCCCAGAAGGGAAAGGATCAAAGTTTCTCAATTTTGAATCCAAATTGAGAAATCTAAAAATTTATATATATATATATATATTTATTTTTTTTTTAGATTTTTAATGAACTCATCGAAGAGAAACAATGGCCCAACCCCCGATCCGAACACGGTCTCGGCGATTTCCGCGAGCGCCAGTGCCCAGAAGGGAAAGGATCAAAGTTTCTCAATTTTGAATCCAAATTGAGAAATCTAAAAAATTTTATATATATATATATATATATATTTTAGATTTTTAATGAACTCATCGAAGAGAAACAATGGCCCAACCCCCGATCCGAACACGGTCTCGGCGATTTCCGCGAGCGCCAGTGCCCAGAAGGGAAAGGATCAAAGTTTCTCAATTTTGAATCCAAAAATGAAAAATCTGATTTTTTTTTTTTTGAAAAGAGAAAGAGTGGAAATAAATTCAAAGAATTAGAAATTTCCAAACAAAAAATCTCATCTCATTTTTTTTTGCAGAATTCAACATAGGCCACCAATTATAAAGTAGCCAAGGAATTGAGAAAAGAAATATAAGCATAGAGCAAAATATATGATATGCAAATATTTCATTTCTAGCATCGTGTTCTCAAATAAACGAGTCCCACCGGGTGTGCCAGCTTGATGGACCGTGCTCCCGGATGCCCCGGGCTCCTACCGAGGTCGGCGGACGTGGGAGTCCGTTTGGTTCCGACCCTTTCGTAACCGGGGGGCAAAGGGGGGCGTGCATCAACATTTCTTTTTTTGTGGGTGTGCCAGATTTTCTATTTTTACTTGGAATTGCAAGTGGTGATCCGGAGATCAACCTTCGCAAGTAAAAAGGAAATCAACTTCTTTCAAGTTTTCCATTGCACATATATTTAAGAAAAGAGACATTTTTCTTGATTTGCCGTGAAAGGCGATTTTTTTGGCATTTATAGCCGATTTTGGCGTTTATAGCCGATTTTTGGCGTTTATAGCCGATTTTGGCGTTTATAGCCGATTTACAATCCTTATCAACAATGAAAGACAAGAATTGTGATTTCTGTCTCTTTTGAAAAAATACAAACTACAATGAAAAGCAAGAAAAGGAGGATCTAACTTCTCAGGAGATTGTGGGAGACTCGTTTAGATTGACGGTCGCAAGCCATATGTGGGCTTCGCCATCATCCATGCAGATGAGAACAGAGGATGCTATTGATTCGCTTGGCTTGGCTATAACCTCGGGTTTTTAGAGGACAAAGACCAAAAGGAGGTCCTATATCCAATAAAAAGCCGAGTAGACGGGCTGAAAAGCCATATCTAAGCCATTGGAGGCAGGAGGAGAAGGCAAGGACCTTGGGGGGGGGTACCCCCCAAGGGACTTTTGTCACCTTGCTGCGGTGGCCGGTGTAGAACTTCCGCAGAGTTTTCTCTCTTTTTCCTTTCTCTGGATTTCTGTCTGCTGTCTGTTGATGTTGTGTGTCTGTGTCTGTGATTTTCTCCGATCCCTTTCTTCTTGGAGAGCTCTCCTATTTATAGGCTTTTAGGTAGCCTTTTAGGTGGGTTTATGGGCTTTTATTGTCATTAAGCCGCATAATGGGAGGAGTTACAAAATTGAATTGTTTATTTTGTAACTCCTTTTTCTTGGCTTCTGATTGGCCGGAGGAGATTGAGGGCATTTAATCGCCTTTAATCGCCATGATGGGAGGAGTTTCATGGGTTAAATGCCATGAATTTCTTGACTTGTAACTCCCGAATGCTTGCTTCTGATTGGGCCGTCCAAAGAAATGGATTAATGACTGTAATAAAGTTAGTCGATTAATCGCATTAAGTGGTCGCCGAGCAGCTGAAGAGTCGCGGGCCGTGCCACGTCTTTTGGAATTCTTCTGTCGATGATCATCGATGGATCTTTATGTAGATCGACATCAGATGACCATGTAATTTCAGGTGTTTGTTGCCAACAGCGGGTCGGTGCCATCTGTCCTGTCGATTTCTCGATCGGTCGGGTAGAAAGCACACTTTTTTGGTTGACCGGGTGGCGATCAATACTGTCTTCGATACTCTTGATGATTTACCCGTGTTTTGGACGGATGTCAGAGGACTTGGTGTCTCAAAAGCATGAATTTTGGAAAGTACCAGAGGCTGGGCTCCTCGAATCGCGAAAAAACGGCGAAAACCGGGGTTTCCGGGGCTTTCCCGGCGACCCCGGGTTCCAAGGTCGCCGGCGACCCTGGCCCAGGGTCGCAGGGGTCTGCGACCCTGGGGGGTTTTCCCCCTTTCGTGTCCCGTTTTGCGTCCGTTTTTGCTGTTTTTATATTCTTTTTTCTTCTGTACTTTTCCTTGACATTTTGACCATTTATTGGCCTATTCTTTGTAGGAAACCTGATGAGAATCCTTGCATTTTATTTTGCAAAGTTTCCAATTTCCTGAGAAAGCCGAAGACTTTGTCGCGCAGAGCTGCCGATTTTCTGTCAGAAGCTTAAACTGGGCCAAACGATGTCGGAATGACCTGAAATCTGGTGTGAAGCCTCCTGAGCAATAAATAAGACCAACCATAGGCTTTTGTTTGAGTTTTGTAGCCGTTTGGGGTCCTATCACCTGTAGACTTGCTTTTTGTCGCGATGAAGATGTCGCGGTTTGATGTGCGGTCAACCGATGTCCGATTGACTTGAAATTTGACAGGGAACCTATTGGAGTCATTTTAAGATGATCCATAGGTTCTGTCTTGGAAACCATGGTCCTGGAGAGCTTTTGTCGCCGAGAGCTCCTTTTCGGCGGTCGGAGAAGCGAAGTTAGGCCAAATGATTTTGAAATGGCCCGAAACTTCTTGTGTACTCCTCTTTTGGCTGTCTGGAAGAATCTTGCAGTTTTTGTTTGATTCTGACAAGATTTGATTTTTGGAAGCAGCATTGCCTATTTATGGCAGGTTGCGACTTCATGTAGCTCTTTGGATCTTGATGAGGCAAAGTGACATTTTTGGTGTCAGAATCAAACAAAAACTGCAAGATTCTTCAAGACAGCCAAAAGAGGAGTATACAAGAAGTTTCGGGCCATTTCAAAATCATTTGGCCTAACTTCGCTTCTCAGACAGCCGAAAAGGAGCTCTCGGCGGCAAAAGCATCGGAGACACCAAATCTTCGATCAGGGCCGATGGATAGTCTCAAAATACTTCCAAAAGGCTCCACGTCAAGTTCCGAGTCAAACCGACAACGTTTGACCCTACATCAACCCTCGAACAGCTAAATCAAGCCTCTCGGCGGCGAGAACCACCGAGGCCATTACTCATCAGATAGAGCACATGGACGGCTTCAAAATGCTTATAAAGGGCTACACGTCAAATTTCAGGTCATTTGCACAACATTTGACCATAGTTTGACGCTCGGAAGCCAAATCAGGCCTCTCGGCGGCAAAGCTCTCTGGGACCATGGTTTCCAAGACAGAGCCTATGGATCATCTTAAAATGACTCCAATAGGTTCCCTGTCAAATTTCAAGTCAATCGGACATCGATTGACCGCACATCAAACCGCGACATCTTCATCGCGACAAAAAGCAAGTCTACAGGTGATAGGACCCCAAACGGCTTCAAAACTCAAACAAAAGCCTATGGTTGGTCTTATTTATTGCTCAGCAGGCTTCACACCAAATTTCAGGTCATTCCGACATCGTTTGACCCAGTTTCAGCTTCTGACGGAAAATCGGCAGCTCTGCGCGACAAAGTCTTCGGCTTTCTCAGGAAATTGGAAACTTTGCAAAATAAAATACAAGGATTCTCATCAGGTTTCCTACAAAGAAATTAGGCCAATAAATGGTCAAAATGTCAAGGAAAAGTACAGGAGAAAAAAGAATCGAAAAACAGCAAAAACGGACACAAAACGGGACACAAAAGGGGGAAAACCCCCCCAGGGTCGCAGACCCCTGCGACTCTGGGCCAGGGTCGCAGGCCCCTGTGACCCTGGCCCAAGGTCGCAGGCCCCTGCTACCCTGGGCCAGGGTCGCCGGCGACCTTGGAACCCGGGGTCGCCGGGAAGGCCCCGGAAACCCAGATTTTTGCCGTTTTTTCGCGATTCGAAGAGCCCAGCCTCTGGTACTTTCCAAAATTCATGCTTTTGAGACACCAAGTCCTCTGACATCCGTCCAAAACACGGGTCAATCATCAAAAGTATCGAAAACAATATTGATCGCCACCCGGTCAACCAAAAAAAGTGTGCTTTCTACCCGACCGATCGAGAAATCGACAGGACAGATGGCACCGACCCGCTGTTGGCAACAAACACCTGAAATTATATGGTCATCTGATGTCGATCTACATGAAGATCCATCGATGATCATCGACAGAAGAATTCCAAAAGACGTGGCACGGCCCGCGACTCTTCAGCTGCTCGGCGACCACTTAATGCGATTAATTGACTAACTTTATTACAGTCATTAATCCATTTCTTTGGACGGCCCAATCAGAAGCAAGCATTCGGGAGTTACAAGTCAAGAGATTCATGGCATTTAACCCATGAAACTCCTCCCATCATGGCGATTAAAGGCGATTAAATGCCCTCAATCTCCTCCGGCCAATCAGAAGCCAAGAAAAAGGAGTTACAAAATAAACAATTCAATTTTGTAACTCCTCCCATTATGTAGCTTTATGACAATCAAGGCTCATAAACCCTCCTAAATGGCTACCTAAAAGCCTATAAATAGGAGAGCTCTCCAAGAAGAAAGGACACATCAGAAACATCAGAGAAAAAAGCACAAACACACAGACAGAAATCCAGAGAAAGGAAAAAGAGAGAAAACTCTGCGGAAGTTCTACACCGGCCACCGCAACAAGGTGACAAAAGTCCCTTGGGGGGTACCCCCCCAAGGTCCTTGCCTTCTCCTCCTGCCTCCAATGGCTTAGATGTGGCTTTTCAGCCCGTCTACTCGGCTTTTTATTGGATATAGGACCTCATTTTGATCTCTGTCTTCTAAAAACCTGAGGTTATAGCCAAGCCAAGCGAATCAATAGCATCCTCTGTTCTCATCTGCATGGATGATGGCGAAGCCCACATATGGCTTGCGACCGTCAATCTAAACGGGTCCCCCACAATCTCCTGAGAAGTTAGATCCTCCTTTTCTTGCTTTTCATTGTAGTTTGTATTTTTTCAAAAGAGACAAAAATCACAATTCTTGTCTTTCATTGTTGATAAGGATTGTAAATCGGCTATAAACGCCAAAATCGGCTATAAACGCCAAAAATCGGCTATAAACGCCAAAATCGGCTATAAATGCCAAAAAAATCGCCTTTCACGGCAAACTAAGAAAAATGTCTCTTTTCTTAAATATATGTGCAATGGAAAACTTGAAAGAAGTTGATTTCCTTTTTACTTGCGAAGGTTGATCTCCGGATCACCACTTGCAATTCCAAGTAAAAATAGAAAATCTGGCACACCCACAAAAAAAGAAATGTTGATGCACGCCCCTTGCCCCCCGGTTACGAAAGGGTCGGAACCAAACGGACTCCCACGTCCGCCGACCTTGGTAGGAACCCGAGCATTCGGGGCGCGGTCCATCATGGGCAATCCTTCATTTGGTGATCTGTGCCACTACACTTAAAACACGCACCCATAACTCTATAACATTGCTGAGAATGGTGATTCTTGCCACAATGCTCCCACCCACCTTGAGCTGGAGTATTCTGCTGTTTCTTCTACCTCTTGCCTTGATAAGATTTCTGCCCTCCTTGGTACTACTGGCTCTTCCTCTGATTATCCTTTATAATCTGGTTGTTGATGTCTTCAAACCTGTAGGCTCTTTTGATAGCCTCTTGGAAAGTGGTTGGTGGTACCACACCTAAAGCATCCCTCAAGATGATGGGATTAAGTCCATCCATGAACTTGATGATCTTCTTCTCTTCCGTGTCCACAAGCTCCAGTGCATAATGAGACAATTTCTCAAACTTCGTAAGATATTCAAGAACGGTCATGTCCTCTTGCTTGAGCAACTGAAACTCTGCTGCTTTCTGCTTCTTGATGTGTGCGGGGACATACTTCTCACTGAACTGCTGTTTGAAGGTGGCCCAAGCAATCCCATCCTCAATATTTTGATAACCTTCCTTAATGGTCTTCCACCATATATCTGCTAATCCGGTGAACATGGAAGCTGCTAGATGAACTCATTGTCTGCCTGTGCATACAAAGATATCAAATATGTTCTCCGTGTGGGCTAACCAATCATCAGCTGCCAAAGGGTCTTTTTGTCCTGTGAACTCCTTAGGACCTCTCTTTCTGAACTTCTCAAATAAGATATTAGGATCTCGGTCCCTGTTCTGCATGGTTTCCACATTAGGCATTGGTTCTGGCCTCCTACCCAAAACTTCAAGCAACTGCCTCTGAACTTGTGTCAACTCTTCGTCTTTCTTTGCCATCTGCTCTTGGAACCTAGCTTGATTCTCATTGGCTCGTTGTTGTTGTTCAACTAACATCTGCATAAGCTGCTGAAATTGACCTGTCATCTGATTCTCTACCCCGGTGTCATTCTTACTGCCTGATGCATTTGCATTCACTGGAGGTCTGCGTGGAGGCATAGTGCTGCAAAACAACTTGTTAGTACAACAAAATATAATAATAAGGCGTTCCCAAACACAATCGATACTAACTAACGGTAATTCTAACGAATCCTTGCCACGTCCTTATGTTTCTAATCCAATTTTAATTGCCTCAAATATTTCTCGCTCTAATACCAAGCCTGTCACGCCCCCGGACTGAGGACCCGTTAAACGAGGCCTTAATCCGGGGTCGCGGCGCGACAAACCGGAAAATTCCGCCCGTACACGCTAGTTTCCCACAGGTTTTCCACGGTAAGGATCCCCGAAATCCGATCCAACATTGATTAATAAGAGTCACATTCATATGAATAACTTACGCGGAAGCATTGTAGCAAACATAAAAGTCTCTCACATATGGGTATAAGATGAGAACGCACGAGACTAGCATAAAAAAGAGAAACATTCCATTGGTACGCCCCAAAGTTGGTTTCAAGTTAATACAGAAGTAAAGTTAGCCAATAATTATAATTTTTCCCCAAAAAGAATAAGCCAACAATGGCTACAACAAAATCCCAAAAAGTATAGTAACTATTCCCTAAAATGTGATCGCAGCTCCAAAAATAATCCGACGTCTAAACGACATCACCGGGCAGCCACTCGCCCTCCACAAGGACTATAGGTTCTGCCTCGAAGTGCACCTCAATTGCGAGGGGCTCAACATCTGGCACCAAGCAAATAGGGTCAGACACGACGGCCTGACAAGCAAATATAACAATAATAGGATGATAGAAAAGCAAAACATTAAATAAATGAGAGCCACGATTAAATCCTGAATAATAGAAATGGTAAGATAGAAGATAAACATCTTAATAGTTTACAAATCCAATGTTATGATAAGTGAAATAAACAAGAACTATAAGATAAAACATTAAATGTATAAAAACATTGGCAGACCACGGATAGCTAAATTCTCTTATTACCGAAGTAACGGGAGCAGACAAAACCGTAGCCACCACTCGTGGGACCGGAACGAACATAGTCGTTATCAAACAGAATCGTAGCCACTACACATGGGACCGGATATAAACCGTTGCCATGGTCGGTACAGACCAAATCCAAACTACAGCTGGTGAACAAATTAAAGATTCCAAGCCGGATGATCAGTCCGACAAGGTAACCTAAGCTTAGTTGTGCCATTAGAGTAAAAGTTCGAAACCTCGAAGAAATGTAAATCCGTTCATAAAATACATTTCCAAAATTGATAAGAAAACTACTCCGAACAAATACGTATCTCACATATCGATGAATCCGAGCGAAATAGATGAGTAGTCTTATCAATATCCGAAAATGTGGCAAACCACCTCAAAGCATTCAAAGGATTGATGAAAGAATCCGAACAAAAGTCTTTTTACATGGAACAAATGTATGATGATTCAACAGTCTAATGCGGGTCGTCTCGATATACATTTGACCCCTTTATTGTCATTAATAGAACGTAATTTGGTGCCACAGAAGATCTTTGACAATTACAAGGGATGAAGTGTACATTTAGACTTGAAGGTTTCCCCAAATGGTTTTGATCATAGTCCAAGCCAACTTTCACAATAGTTCTAGGATTGTAAAAGGGCTGAATGGGCTTCAATTATAGAAAAGAGTTTGGGCTGGGTTGGGCTTGAACATAGGCTTGAAGTGGACCTGAAATTATATCCAATGAGTCCTCATTAAAAACTGGTTTAAACCCATTTTAATCAGGCCCACAACTGGCCTTAACCCAAGCTCAAAACAGTCCGCTAACTTGGCCCAAAGCAGTCCTTAAAGTCGCCCAGAAATCAGGTCTTAAAACAGGCCCAAAACAATCCTTGAAATGGCCCAAAAACTGACCTTGAAACAGGCCTAAAGATGCCTTGGAAACAGGCCCAAAACAGCTTTTAAATGGACCCAGAATTCAGGCCTGAACAGGCCCCCAGGCTGGGCTGGGCTCGCTCGAGCGACCCAAGGTCCGCTCGAGCGGACCCCAAACAGAGCCTGGGTCGCTCGAGCAACCCTGTGGGTCGCTCGAGCGAGGGCAGGCAGAGCCTGGTCCGCTCGAGCGGCCCAATGGGTCGCTCGAGCGGACTGGACTCTGTCCAGTCCGGCTCGGCTGGGGGTTTTTCCCACTTTTTTCCATCTTTTTTGATCTTTTTTTGTTTCCTTTTCTTTCATGCACATTTCCACAATTAATTTGCCCCTTTCTTGACCTCCTCAACTCATCAAATCATCATCCATAATCAATCCAATAAAACAAACACAATAGTTTGAAATCAAAGTTTTCTTCCTTGCCTTTGAACACAAACACTTAATATAAAGAAAGCTAAGTCTCAAATGACCAAAGTGAAAACAAACTTTCAATACATTGTAAAACAATAACATGAGAGGAAATCAAGCATAACATTACTCCATTTGTCCAAAACAAATCTATGAGTCATGAAGAGATTATAACATAGAAAGAAAAACATGAAATGGAACTTATAACATGGAATCATCATATTAAGTGGAGTATTCACTTGCCTCAAGCCAAGATGAAAGAAATATTACTCATCAAATAAAGCTCTAGGGTCTCAAGCTCCAAATCTACAAAAACCCCAAAATTTTCCCAAAGAGAACCCTAAAAATCAATATTTGTAAATCTCCAAGGAAAGCTCTTGCATGTGGGATGACAACACTCCAAATGAAGAGGAAAACAAAGATCTCAAGTTTGGAAAGCCATTGCTAACCTTGAAAAGCCCAAACGAAGAAGAGAAGCTTGAAAGAGAAGGTTGAAAGAGAACTTTGCTCTAGCTCAAAACTTTTGAAAAAGTGTCTTTGGAAAGCTTGGAAGATGAGGAAGAACCTTAGGAGATCAGTCCTCCAAGAAAACTCCAAGAGATGAGTGTTTCAGATGAGAGAGAAAGTGTTGGAAGAGAGGGAAAAGCCCTAGCTCCAAACCGTGCAGGAAAAGAAATGAAGGAAGAAGAAGGGAGTTCCTCTTCTTATAAGATGGGTTTGTGGGCCCCGATCTTCACAAGGCTGAAAATGGCATTTGTGGGCCCCGAATGAAAACGACAAAGAAGACAAAAAACGATCAGCGAAATTTCTACTTTTCAAAAAGTATATTTTTGTCAATTTCTGAAATTTTCGATATTTAGGTACAGATTTTGTGTGAAAGGTCAGTTTTGCCCTTTTCCTCGAAAAACGTGATTTTTGATCATTAAATCAAGACGGTCAAAACATGAATGTTGATAATCTAAATGAAATGAGTCAAAATGCACAAATTTGGGATTTTACAAAAATCAAAGTTAAACTCCACAGATTCACACACAACACACGGGCGCCCCGGCCCGCGTCAAACCTAAGTCAATGACTCTCGAAGATTCTCAAAGATAATCAAACATTCTAATCTAGCTTAAGAAAATAAGCTAATCGTCCACTAACCCCACTTATCAACTAATCACGGTTTAAAAATATAATTAAATATTCCAAATCTGGGTCGGGGTCTGACACGTTTATCTAGAGGAAGAGAGGAGGCAAAGGGGTGGTTGACTGTCCTGTCATAGCCCACTCTGTCAGGTACTAGAGAGGCACAGTCCCATCGTAGCCTACTTTTCTTTAATTGCTGTCCCATCAAGCCTTGTCATGGCGTTTTGGGAGCTGTGGACGGCGATCTGTCAGGGACTATGGGGGTGCCCCTGTCTTGTCGCACGTGCTGTGGCGTGCTTGAGCGTCCATGGGAGGACAGCTGTCAGCCCCTGCCTTCGCTAGCTCTGGCATTGTGACCGAGGCTAGGGCGTGTTGCCGAGGTCGGGGGTGACCTTGACTTGGCTGGAGACCTTGCAGGGACGCCGAAGTGGAGAACTGGGACGAAGTCCCCAGCCGGACTGGGGATGCCATGGCCGAGGTGGAGCTTATGAGCGTATGGTCGAAGTGGATTTACTTGGCCGAACTGGAGGCTAGCACTATCGCCGAGACCGAGGCTCGCCGAGATGGACTAGCTAGTGCTGGAGCACGAGATGGAGCGTAAGGCCAGTATTCCGGTGAGTTCGAAAATATCCCCACACAGCAACAATGCAGATTTCATTTTAAGATAGAATGGGCCGAGAAAAGAGTAAGACAGGTCCATCCCTCTAAATGCCCCTGCGACTTCTATGTCACATTGAGTGCATCAAGAAATAAGTATCGATCCCTTCAGCCAGAATATTCAATCCACTTGTAAATTTAAGTACATTCAATCCAATGGCCTTCCTTCCAAAGTGCCACATATACATATAGCTACATGGTCAACATAAAAACTATCATATATTAGAACTTAATCCAAATAAATAAATAATATATAAGCAACATGTACAGTAATTGGCCTACAGTTTGGTACGGCTGGGAACCATCAGTCAATGATCCATATTAATCAGATGGGCAAATGGGATAAACCATTCCCACCAATGAATAATATATAAGCAACATGTACAGTAATTGGCCTACAGTTTGGTACGGCTGGGAACCATCAGTCAATGATCCATATTAATCAGATGGGCAAATGGGATAAACCATTCCCACCAATGACCCAGAGTGAAAGAGAAAGGTTCTAGGCTTCTAGCTATTTATCCTTTCCTCAGTGTTTCAATCTAAACTCGTCCATTTGTGTCCTGCAGACTGAAATGTCACCACTGTACCATTGTTCCACTTGGGAATTTCTTGGGTAATGTTCTACCAGTGGTGAAAGAAATAATTGGGACTGCCCAATGATTGGTTTCACTTATAATTATCACAACATTTCTCTGCATACCTTTATGTTCACCATTAAGCATATTTGCAACCCTCTTTGCAACGCTCTTCTTTGTGAATTCGACCCACCTACAAGTATTTGACATAATCACAAGATCACAATACAAACACGATTACCAGCCAGAATTTATAACCAGTACAAGTTAAGACCTAAGGGTGATCTAATCTCACATAAGAATTGTAAGAAATATAAAATGGCTTCAAGAAGTCAGCTGTACACTGAAGAAAGATTTCAGGGGTAGCTAGAAATAGCCAATCTATTGAACAAGTTCTTCCACTGCACATTCAGGGATCGCTTGGCTCCCCGGATTTCTAGAATGAGGAAATCTCTTATTCCCAACATATTTGAAATCCCTGGAAAATAAAAAAACAATGAATCCCTGCCATAGCTCTTTATTTCTTTTTTCCTTTTTCTTTTTGTGAAATTTCAGAGACACCTCCAAAGATTCCCTGAAATCAAGCATACTTTTTCTTTATATAATGCTTGGAATCCCCAACGGAAACAGATGTACCGCATTCACAAAATTCTAGGACCTCTGCAAATATAATCAAGTTAATCTCTGAGGATCCTACTCAATAGACAATAGCTACAAAGGCTCATTCTCAATGGGCCACAACAGTCATATGAGTGGAGACCTCCCACCCCCTCAAAAATGGAATCAAAGATATGGCATAAAATTTCAGGGATGAGAGAAATCCTATCCTTTTAACCTAGAAATTGTTGAGGATTCCAAGGTTCTATCCAAACCAGAAAAGGAAATCTAGAGATTTTCTAATATTAATATCTAATTCCAAGGGAGAAATCCAGAGGTCCAGACATGCACTTACTGATACCCACAGAAAGGAAAATCTGTAATGCTAAGGAACAATTATAGTCACATCACACACCCTTCAGAAAACTCCTGGCCTCGAAATCCAGCCACCCGTTTACGACGCACTCGAGCTGCAGGATCTGTAAAGTAAATTGACAATGGATCTTCAATAAGAGCAAAGAACATCACATAAAACATATCTTTCAGCAAGAACTACAAAAGAAAGCATTTAAAATAAAAAAAAGAAATACAAAAGCAAATCAATTGGCTGTGTGTGGAAATATTAAGACATCCAGATGCGACCGGGATAAATTTATAATGAAGTTTATATCCAGGGTGTTTGGGGTGTGTTGTGAAGTGCACAGGGGTCTGGATATTGATTTTAGTTAGACTCCCCTTTTCTTGTTTTTCATTGTGTTTTGTATTGTTTAAAGAGACATAAAAAAAAGAGGATTTTACCAAAAAAAATACATTACATGTCCAGTGGGCTAAAAGGGTAATTTTAACCTCCATTGCACCATATCAGTCATTTTTCACGAGATGGTATTTTTTTTTTAGCACTTTCAACTAGCGTCCCTAGCGACCCTATTTTTATAGTGTTAAGAGTCGCTAGGGACCCTAAGGTGTATACAAAGTACAACGAAAAAGGTTTTTTTTGTCCCTCTTTCGTTGTCAACGGGACATATCCTCTCCCAAGTCGACTGCACCCGTCTCCTCTGTTAATTTGCTTCCTCTCCAGGTCATTCCTACCATTGAAGACCATTAAAGACACATGCCTTTGTTTGGTGGAGAACATTAAAGTTCATATGATACTCTGATTGGGGCCTAGCAATGGAAAGGTGAAGTTTGTA
Source organism: Litsea cubeba (assembly GCA_012931725.1). NCBI lineage: Eukaryota > Viridiplantae > Streptophyta > Magnoliopsida > Laurales > Lauraceae > Litsea > Litsea cubeba. Next base: position 50,449,789 of record CM022952.1, read on the forward strand.
CTTTGCCCTAAAAGATGATTTTCTACTTTTGATAAACCCTTTTCATGTGACCATTTTTGCATGCATCTCATCGTCTTCTTCCCCCACAGCATGCCCATAAAAAAAATGACAGATAGAGAATTGAAATCTAAGTTTTGCTTGATCCTTTTTCGTTCCAATATAAATGCTTTTTTCATGATAAGAAGAAGATATGTTGTATTTTTATCACTGCCAAGATAGAGATTGTCTGCAAACATCTTTGATAGAGTTTTTTATGTTTTTATTTTTCACTAACATTGATGTGAGAATAATATGGACCAAAAGAAATGTCAGCATACATTGGAATTTTGGGTTTAAGAGAAACTCGTAGATAACGTAGAGAAAATGATTTGAAATGAGTTATGTGATTAGAAAGAGAAAGACATAGAGAATCATATATGATAAAAATGTTTTTCCTTTGATTACCACTTGGGTTTGTTGTAAAATCAGCAAGATTAATCGAATCATTGTTGTCAGAAATAATTGTACCACTGCCAATAAATTGCCTTACTTACCAGTCAACTTCCAAATGGACTTGTAGTATTGAACAAATATTCCTCTTTTTATTGGATATGTTCATTGAAGCATGTTTGTTTTTACTAATTTAACGCACTAATATTAAATGTTTTAATGTTGCAGTATTACTTTGGATGTGGATGTCCTAACAATAATACATTATGATGGTGATTTTCAATCTGATCTAAAATGTCCTCAATATATTGGCAGAAGACAGAAGATGAGGCATCTCCGGAAAACCATAACATATAGTGAGTTTCTGAACGTTGCACTCGAAGCATCAAACTGGGAAGCAAGTGTAGAAGCCTTATGTATAAAGCACCTTCTTCACAACGGAAGTTTTTTTTCATTGATAGACATTGATGATGACAATGATGTAAAAGGAATGTTCAGAGCTTCGAGGACTGATCCAAGAAACAATATATTGTTGTTTGTTGCAAGGAGAGAACGAGACGCATATGCTACCAAAGAAACCCCCAAAGAAACCACACAAACAAGGTTCGTACGTAGTGACATTTATTTTTAATCCACAAGTGTGTTTATATAAATCCAAAGTTAATTGATCCATGTATTTATTATGCAGGAAGCATAAGAGGCAAACAAATCAACATCAATGGGAAGCCTTGATCAACGAAACTATATTAATCAAAGACAAAGTGTTGGTGAACGAGGCACAGACGAAAGAATTTCCCACTGTCAACTTGAATGAGGATTGCGATTTCAATTTTCCATCAGCGCCGAATGGTATGATAGCAGAGGAGGAACCAATTATTTTTGCTTGGGACAATGATGCAAGTATGGCTCGTTCTGAGGATGTTCATTGCTCTGCGAGTATACATTCTATTTCAAGACACATGGAAGAACATAGTTCAAACAAGGAGCAACAATCTCATGGTCCAGAAGAGTGGATTACCAGCGGGTTGAACGGTGCAACCACCAAGATAGACTTCACAGCAGTGGACACGATGGTTCCCAAAGCAATGTTATCCGAAGAGGGAGTTGATTCAGCAAGGGATATGTGGTTGGGTCGCGAGTTTAATGATCGTGAAGCATTCAGAAGATGCATTGCAAAGTTTGTAATTTACAGTCACTTCACGTTGGGGCACGTGCGCACCAACATGAGGCAAGTAACTGCGCGCTGCAAAGATGCAAACTGTCCTTGGAGAATACATGCATCCATGGTTGAGTCAGGACCACATTTCAAGGTGCGGAAGTATATAGCAATTCATTCTTGCTTGAAGCCTATGATGGGGACATCTCATCCACAGGCATCTGCAAGGCTTATAGCAGATTTCATTGAAGATAAGGTACGGTGCAATAATGATATAAAACCAAAAGAGATAATCAGTGAATATCAAATGGAGTTTGGTACTCGAATCAGCTACAGGAAGGCACACATGGCTAAGGAAGTCGCTTTGCGCAAGGTTCGAGGGTCGTACGAAGAGTCGTTTCAGATTCTTCCACTGTATTGTAATGAGCTTAAAAGGACAAACCCAGGCACAGTGACCAACATTGACATCACATCTCATGATCGTTTCAGACGTTTCTTCTGGGCCTTTGGCCCATGCATTCGAGCTTTTCAAAACTCTCTGTGACCATTGATAGCAGTAGATGGGTCACATCTTCGTGGCAAATATCCTGGAGTTCTACTAGTAGCTGTGACGCATGATGCAAACCATCAGCTATTTCCAATTGCTTTCGCCTTTGCCGAATCAGAGCATCGTGACAGCTGGGAGTGGTTCCTTACAAACTTGTATATGTCATTGGGTGAACTGAATAACCTCACCATTATTTCGGACCGTCAGAAGGGCCTAATCCCCGTACTTCAAGCCATAATTCCTAGTGCACACCACTGTTTTTGTTGTCATCATATAGCTGAAAATATTAAGGCAACCTTTGATGATGTTGGTATTTTGAGGAGATTTTGGAAAGCTGCGCGGGCTTATAGACCTTACGAGCACGATGTGTGTATGAATGACATACTGTCGGTTGATCAGCGCGCTTATAATTACATCAACACAATCGGGCGTCAGAATTGGGCGACGGCGTTTGCACATGGACGCCGTTATGACATGCTAACTAGCAACGCCGCGGAGTGCACAAATAGCCTTCTTAAGGACACGAGGGTTCTACCAATTACAAAGCAAGTTGAAGAAATACGTGCAAAACTTATGGAATTTTTTGAAAGACGGCATGTGCAAACGCAGAAGATTACGTCACTTCTTACTCCTTATACAGAGAAGTACTTGTGTAGCAAAATGGAAGAGTCTCGCAGACTGCACGTTCGTGTCGTAGGTTTGGTAGAGTTTCAGGTGCAATCAGCTAAGTACGTCGATGTCATCAATCTCGAGAGCAGATCATGCTCGTGCCGCAGATGGGAAGTAATGGGAATCCCATGCTCACATGCTATGGCTGCAATGAAAGTTCGAAATCTCAATCCATATGATTACTGTGAACACTGGTACCACACATCCATGTATCAGATGACCTACAACGAAGTTTTACATGCCACCCGTGATAGAAAGCAGTGGGAATCATGCTCTTGCGAACACGTTCTTCCCCCATTAGCAAGTAAGCAGCTGGGCCGACCAAAGAAGAATAGGGTCTGAAAGTCCAAGGGATCCTAACCATAGAGGGGGGGGTGAATAGGGTGATCTACACTTCATGACTAATTATGGCCAATTTTAATTTCTTTAAAATAAACTAGTCACATGTGATGATTTACATACAAAATGCGGAAGCTTAAACAAAACAATCACCACAAATTAATCACCACTACACAAAGATTTATAGTGGTTCGGCCTCAATGCCTACATCCACTACCGGCTTGTGACTCAACACCGCACCGAATTTCCACTAAGTATGCTTTTCAATAGGCTAAGCAATAACCATAGCAATGTTGTTTTTCAAGGCTTAACAACAACCTATACAAGATGCTTTTCTAGGCTAAGCAATAACCTTTACACAATGCTTTTATATGGCTAAGCAATAACCTTACAAATAAATGATTCCTCTCAAAGAAAGTGTCTTGACAAAACACTCTAAGAGATTACAATTTAAGCTCAATTTAATTGCGTCTTAAATAGGAGGATATGAAAGTGTAAAGCTAACTCACACAACACTCTAAGTAATGCAAAGATGAATGCTTATGAAGTGTGTGTGTGAATACTTCAATCAAGTTAAAAATGAAAGCTCAATCAATTTATGCTAAAAGCATTTAAAAGTTTAATGCACATAAAAAGATATGATTGAAGTAATATGCAAATCACATGTACCAAATACAAACTTGTAGAAGATATAAAAAACAAGGGTTCACAAGTTGTATGAAATTAATTTAGTCTAAACATGTGATGCATGTGCAATGTTGTTTTCAAAACCAAACTAATTCAACAAAGGTTTAAATGAATGAAAACAACAAGGAAAGATTCAAAACAAGTTAATGAATCATGACATAAAAGAAATCAATGATTTTGGCAATGCATGATTAACAAAGTTTATAAAAAAAACTTGTTTTGAAATCAAGGTGAAGAATCCTATGACTTAAATCAAAGATTAAGGAAGTAGAGGATTCAACACATCATAGTTTATATGCTAAAATCATTTACCAATAGTTTAACAAAGCATAAAACAATTATTAATAAAAGGCAAAGCTTACTTGGTGGTTTAACTTCATTAATCCAAGCTTTAGCTTTTCTTAATGACCATTAGCCTTCCTTAGCTTGATCCCCTTTCTTTTGCTTCAAAATGCCTCAAGAAGGGCTTCAAAAATCATCAACAATGGCTAAGAAATGAACTCACTTTTATAGAAAAAGTGTTCAAACGGCTACCTGTCGGTCGACCGACAGGTTGGTGTCGGTCGACCGACACCTCAACGGTCAGATTCCAACGGTCAAGAAATTTACCGTTGTACAGGTGTGGGTCAGCCGACATGAACCGACAAGCGAACCTACACCTGAACCGACATGAACCGCCACTTGAACCGACAGAGAAAATCTAAAATTTGTAGCTCTCTGGAAATGGGACCGATAGAGGTCTCGGTTGGCCTCGGTTCCACTGTAGGTTGACCGACAGCTTGACGTCGGTTGACCGACAACCTGAGACAAAAAATCCCAACTTTTACATTTTTTAAAGTGATTCTTTGTGGGGATTTTGGGCCATTAAACCAAGCTTGGAAACATGATTTTAAATCAATCCAAGTGCTTAAAAATCATGTAACATAAAAAGCCAAACAAAATTTGAAACATTTAAAATCAATGGCTAGCTTGATTTATAAAATCTTTTTCAAACTAAAAATGCATCCAATGTTTAAAACAAAAACATGCATAAATCATAAGGTTTACAAGATTTAAAACAATGTATGTATAAATCAAGATTTCTAAAATTAATGCATGTGTGAAGATTCAAATGAATGAATAAGGATAATGATGCATCCATCAAATTGCAATACAAAATCCTAATAGGGTCCGGGTGGAAGATCGCAACAGCGTTAACAGGGTTATAACCTGCTCTAACTGTAAACAGAGGGGACACAATAGGGGGACCTGCCGTAATCCACCCATTGTTCAGTAGAGGAATCGGTTTTTTATTTTTTGATGTCTTATGTCACATGTAATTTGATGGATCCCATTATCCATATGAAGAAGACAAATTGTATGACATGTAATTGACATTTTGTTTCACATGTTCTTTTATGGCTTCTTTATGCATATGAATAGCAATGTAATCAGAAGAAATGTAATGACATGTCAATGACATTTTGAATTTTTTTTCATAAGTAATGATCTATCTAGCTTCTTGCTTGTTGTTAACAACATAATTTCCCTCAGCTTTGGATATCCAATTCATGTTGGAATGAACATTTTTTTGTCATAAAAAAAATTTCTGGTCTGCACTATGTATTATGTAAAGGTCGCTAAGGAATTATAAGTAATATAGGTCACTAGGGACACTGGGAAGGAAACAGATGTTTGGATAAGGGTCCCTAGCGACCCATGTATATAACTAACGTTGGTCGCTAGGGACGCTGGGAAGGAAACAGATGTTTGGATAAGGGTCCCTAGCGACCCATGTATATAACTAACGTTGGTCCCTAGGGACGCTGGGAAGGAAATAGATGTTTGGATAAGGGTCCCTAGCAACCCATGTATATAACTAACGTTGGTCCCTAGGGACGCTGGGAAGGAAACAGATGTTTGGATAAGGGTCCCTAGCGACCCTGGGTAGGAATTCTATTTTTAAAACAGTTGTTTGGGATGCTTGTAAGGAATTTTATTTTCAAATGATAGTGAATTAACATTAAGTAATTATTTTGAAAATGTTCTCATTCATTCTTCCAAAACGACAAGTTTATTAAATCATACATCAAGCCTTTTCTTCAACAAACCGGTTCCAACCGAACAACGATTTCATTATATCACTTTCACCCAAAACAACAAGTTAATTACAACGATTTGGAACTTCAACATAAAAATAAATGATGTTCCAAACAATAAGTTCATTACGGCATTTTCACCCAAAATAGTAAGTTAATTACAACGATTTCAGGACACATATTGTGAAGTGCTTTACAATCATCATTGCCAGAAGTTTACAGAGCTGGGAGGCTTGGGAGATGCAGCCTGTCAGCATTCAGCAACCAACTTCTCTTGAAGATCTCAACCAATATCTTCCGTCGGTAATACGGAATGTCAGCTTGGGTGAACCTTATCGGGCGACGGTGTATGCAGTGCTCTGCATATCCAATCGCAAAGAAACCACAGTCCGTCCCATTTTGTTGATATGGGATATCAGTCTTTGTTACGGAAGTCCAAACCCAAGGCTCACCCCATCCGTGATCTTCAAATCGCCGTGTCAACCACAATCTCTGTTTACAAATTGAACAAGGAAAACAATCAATACATTATAGCATACGAAAGGGAAATTCATTTATAATTAAAGAGACACCACATGTGGGTGTGGGTATTGTACTCATGAAACTATCGTAAATGTTCTGATGATAATGGTCACTTTTCGAGCTATTGTAGAATTCCCAGCGATTTTCGTCTGTATAACCGACAAGAAGAGTGAAATGATTGTGCGCATGTAGGATGTAAACGAGGGTCCTACACTCTTTTGCATCCCATACTCTTGATCCATCCGGGCCAAACGCGGCATCATCTCCAATTTTTTGTTTCTCTTGCCACCAACTCTATAAATGAAAATGGTTGAAGATGTAGACAGTCAAAAGATGTAGACAGTGTAAGATGTAGACAGTCATGACATATACAAAAAATGGTTGAATATGTCCAGAAGTTATCCAACTGATTTAAGACAATAATAAGTCAGAAAAATAGAGCAAGATGAGCAAGATGAGGTCACGACTTAAACTTTGTTTGTTCTCATGTATTAGTTAATCAAATCACCACAACTGTCGGCTTCTTTACTTTCTATATTAATATAGAGTTAAAAAAAGAATGAAGACTATAGTAAATCATCACATTCATCAATGTAAAAATACTTGTATATTTCAAAATATAACGATGGGACTTACACATATGCTTGGGTCAGCCAAATATGCATCTTTGCAGCTACTCCTAATACAATCGAAGTAATAATAAATGATGTTCGTGTCCAGCAGCATGTCCTCCTCCAATAGTGCATACAGTGTGTCGCTCTTGACCATCGAGCATATAGCATCCAGCTCTGTCTTCCTGTAATCCAAAATGGAAAAGCAATAAGGGTAGTAATAGAATTATAGTACTTGTCTATAACTGTTAATGCGTGCATATCTACCTTGAATTGTAGTACTTGTAGAAACCATCGAGTATCTCCTTGTCCAGCTCCAACAGGACATATTCAGACTGAGTTATGGAATGTTGAAATCCTATTAACTTGTCTGAAATTTTTTGTGTCCTAGGTAAATGTTTAAGCCTCCACACAAGCAACTCAATGGTTGCAAGCGAACGGACAACCACAATGGATCGCTGTTCTATCGGTGGTGGAGTTGTAAACACTTCAGGACAAGGCAAAGTGGAGAACAGATCCTCGATTGGTACATTGTTAACATCTTCATCAGGTGGGGTAATGTAAACAAGCTGATCATGCAACTTGGGTTCTTCAAGATGGTTCATGGGGGGTGATGTATTCAAAGGAGAATCATCAATGTTCAGTGGTTGTGGCTGTGGCTGTGGCATTCGTCCTCGCTTTTTCTTCTTCGCCGGAGTCTTTGAAGCAGGCTTCTTTGATACGGCATGCCTAGGACTGAGGACTTGTGTAACACAACATTTAATTGCATATTAAAGAAAGAAGTGCATATTAAATACATTTTATAATATTAAACAAAGAATTTCAAGCCTAGTTCTGCCCCTGTTAAACGATTCAAAAGCAAACATGAAAAGAAAAACCAAAGTAAGAAAATGAAGAACCATGTCAGTAATCTATGAAAAGTATAAGAAAAAGGTTGTGCCATTAACTAGAGTATTATTATAAAGGTTGTCCAAAACATGAATCCAAAATAATCATCTGATGGGCCACCAAAAGCTTGTATTGATCCAAACAGCCCATTTTTCTCATGTACAAGGAATTGAAACAACTTTTTGAATATTGAGAACATGACATCAGGAAAGCAATTTGTCCTTGCTTTTAGCTGGCAATATGTGCTATTCAGGCTTACAGTAGGAGGTGTATTAGAATGTAATACATGGTAGTTGTGTTGAATGAGCTAATGCATGACTGTGCAACCAAAGGATTACCAAGGCTGTACGAGTTTGATAGAAAAATTTTTTTTTCACTTCCCAGCTAGCTTCTGGAACTTAGATTTCAACTTTGATTCAGTTGATAGAATGAATAATCTTTCTGAATTGATATGTGAACGACATTCTGCATTTGTATTTAAATTGATTTTGTATTCCCATGTTTTGTGTGTTGGACACATTTTAAGGTCTCCTGGCTTATGGTCTCAGTGCATCTGTCTCATTACCTACTTAACATGTATATCCACTTTCCACCTGAAGGACATTCCTTTCTGATTCAAACACTTTTTTTTAGTGGCGTTATATCAAGGCAAAAATAGGGACCAGCTTCCATCGTGCCACAGGTTTGTTCCATGAAAAGGAATTTCATCAAGGTAAATATGGCAGTTACATTGGGCCAGATGATAGTTAAAGGTGGAGACAACTGGAACCACTAGCTTAGTTAGATAATCAGCAATGTGCTTTGCCAATCTTCAACAAAGACTCAATATGCCAGTACTGCAGTAATGCTAATGTTTCCATGAACTTTTTCCATAAGACCTCAGGTCCCACAATAAATGCCTTGCTTTGTTGTAAAGCATCACCACTATCAATGAGTCTCCTTCGATTAGAGTTCTGTTAATCCCTAAAGGTAACATAAAAAATGCCTTGAAGTGATTCCTGATGTCATTCTCATTTGTGTGTTTTTTGTATAATTTAATTTTTGAATGAAATTAATGCTATACAAGAAGATAACTATCTTATAAGGAAAACTGACATGCATCTTTTAATTTATTTTTTGAATTAGATATTGACCTATATTTTATTCTTGAATGAAATTATTGCTTGATATCATGGGGTCTATTCTATCTTTTACAGGGGTTTTGCACGCTATACTAACAGATCAGAGCAAACTGGTGGTAACTGTTGGGGGAATAACAGCTCTTGCAGCAGGGATTTACACAACTAGGTGACACAAACAAATATTTAGAAACAGTATATTCTTTCATTTCCAACTTTTTTAAACCAAGCCTAAGATACATGTTTTCATGCTCTGAGCTCCGAGGTTATGGCATTTGTCAAATCTCCTCTGTGTCTCTTCCATATCAAACTTTTTGCCGACTACTTCCACTTGAGACTAGATTGTGAGGCTGATTTTGGATATAGTCTAGTGTGAGACCAGAAAATATTAAGTTCTGAATATATCACCGGTTGTCATCAATGAATGGTTAACAAGGGAAACAATAGATTTGGTTAGAACATGCTTAAAAGTTACAATATATTTTGCCAACGTACCAATTGCTTTTCCTCATCCGATTGGGAACTGCTGCAGGTCTCCATGTATTGATCGAACGTAGCCTCAACAGCAGATTTGAATTTCCTAATCTTTCCATGCAATGAACTGATGAATCTCTCCATGGACGATGCCGGTTTCTTCTCCATTGCTCGACCGCACGACCGCTCAATGTGATCAAATAATTCGAACACATTGTACACACACGTAGCACTTGTCATTTAAAAAATAGTCCCAATATTAAACTTTGAAATTCAAAATAAATGTCATACTCACTCTTTTCTGCGTGACAATGGGCTCATGTTCCGCAGTTTGTTCTGGAACTGCTTCATTGGGTGCATGGTCTGTCCTTGGTCGACCGATGTGCATTATAGTATTCAAAGAATACCATGCCATATATTCTTCGGTGTGCTCCATGACCGATGACTTCTTCCCATGCAATACATTGTTATACCTCTTCTCCCATAGCTCTATCTCTGATGAGTGTACAATACTATAATTTGTCACGACTTTTTCTATCCTCTCTTTTTTTGGTAACAGCGCTACGAAGGGCGGAGGAACAACCTGCCTTAGACCGAACTGTTTCATGACCCGACCGGTGTTGTGCCTCTCTAGCATCCAAAAGAATATAAGAGGTGCGGAACATGTGAATAAATATCGGTCTTCCTTGGGCACTCGTTTCAGGAACTGCTTGCCAAGCCTCTTATATGGTTGCCAGTCAAACTGTGGAAACACGATACATAATGTGTTAGTTAGAATATAAAAGCGGTGCATAAAAATCTTCAAAACAAGGAATAAAGTGCTAATTAACTCAATCACCTGCCCGACTGTAAGGTTGTTGAGTTGTTAGCATACAGTTCTCAGCCTTGTAACGTGGTGGATTCCTTCTACCTGTTGTGCCATGTGACCATCAAGGGGAACTGAATGTCATTATTGGGCCATGCCCAAGGCTTTAACGATCGACCGATTGCCATACTCGAATAAGCCCATATCTGCAAAATTATCAAAAATATATTGCTATTAGAGCGTACCAACTTTGTAAAAGACTAAGGAATTCAGCAATACACATTCATTAATGAGAACCTGGAGCAGCTGGAGAGGGCCTGACAAAGTCTTGAATGTATGTTCGAACGCATCACTCTCATCTGTTGGGTCGATGCCAACAGGTTTGCCATCCGGACCAACCTCCATTTTTTTAAGCCCAGCCCACCTCACTCCTTTGTTCAACATTCTATATAGGTTGGCCAAACATGCGGGGGCCTAGGCATAGGGTCTGAAATCCCTAAATAATTCAAGTGCATACGCGGGCCCCCTAGAAGAAGAAGCGTTTGAATTAATCTGTCCCGAAACCAAGAAAAATAGATAGGCTCTAGTATTGTAAACCTCCTGCTCTGGACTGAGTTTCTTTTTTTTTCTTCTTCTTCTTATTTTCTTCATCATCTTGGATCCGGAAGTGTTACTGCAACCATGTGTACTTAATGGATATTCCATTAAAATCTACACCAATCTGGGGTCGAACGCCTAGTAATTCTTCACACACATCTGTGACGTTTCCTTGAGGAAATGTTTTACCAGTGACAGCTGCTCCATTGATCGGTAGTCCATATATATATGCAACATCCTCAAGTGTCACTGTCGCCTCACCGGTGGGGAAGTTAAATGTGTTTGTTTCTGGGCGCCACCTTTCCACCAAACCAGTAATCAATGCGTGATCTATCCTAATCCACCTCATCTGTGCAAGGTGGTATAGTCCGGACATACGAACATATTCCAGCTGCCTCTTGTTTAGATGCCATGTCCCGTAATCAGGGTTGGTCGGAATGCATCTGCAAGTACCAAGCTCCTGTCAAAATGTAAAAGATAAAATGTAAAAAAAACATGCATTGATATTCAATTGAAAGATGGAAGGTGGTTTAGGAACGTACAATCCCATTATGTTTGGCGGATGAGATGTGTGTTTCCTGTTTAAAAAGAAGTTGAACTGGGGCATTTTCTTTCGCATTGCTGCTCTCTACTCTAGACATCTGTAAGTTACAATCAAAAGCAACAATATTACCTCAATCATTGCTAATTCTTTCCTTCCTTTGACCCAAAAAAAAAGTATATGCATACAAAATCCTAAATGATAAACTAAAAGAAAGGTAATCATCATCATTACAAAGAGCCCACAACAGATTTATATTACCCTAAACTCTTAGAGGGTCGGGCACAATACATGTGTACAATCTTTTTTTTATATGGGTCTATATTGAATGGTCTTTAAGAAATAGAGTATTGGTCCCAAACATGGACATAGATGTGGCAGTTTTTCTCTAATTGAATAGCCACATGGTCCAAAACAATTACCCACTTCTTCAACCATCTTAGTTGCATGACTTTTGTCATTCATTTTCCCAACTCCAACCATTTCAGACCCTTCTGGTAGGTTATCTATCAGATCAACTTAATTTATTTCATTCATCAAATCTGAAGAAATCATAAGGAAAAACTTTTCTTATGTAGCTGCCGCAGGACCCAGAAAACATGATCAAGAACTAGTCCCAACAATCAGGTAATTTCATCAAATGCTAAAGATTTGATAGTTTCATGACTGTCTTAAGAGGAATAGTAACTATAACCTCATCAAGCCTTTTCATTGGACACTTTGAGTTCAATGTTAAATATAGACGAAGCAGAAGCCTCGATCATGGAAAAATATACCGCTATGTATAGAATCAGACACTAGATGTGAATTTTTGAGATTGTTTACTAGAAATCAATCTAGACTATTTCACTTCACATGATCCAAGGGCAAATATGTACACCCTTGTCATGAAGTGAGATGATCAACAACTCGAATTGAACAAATCAGAGTCGTGAAATAGAAATTCCAATAAAAAAAATTCTCCTTTTCCTTTCCCTCTATCACATTGGCTTATTTATTTAAAAGTGAAAATGACAAATATACTATAGGTCATCCAAATTCACATCAGAGCAAATATAAAACCAAATAACAGAATGCAAATAAAAAACCAAAACCAAGTTCCAAAATGGGGTCATTTGAATGTAAAGACTACAGCTTGTGGAAATTCCTTTCCAACTTTTTCCTTACAACCAAATATACTTTAAATATAATTTTTTTTTCTTTTTAATCATGAGCACCTTATAGTGTCTTTTCAATTATGAGCACCTTCTACTGCTGTGTCAGGGGCTCAATATCCAAATATACCTTCTGTAGGTGCAGAAAAATATGACCCACAATAATCGGGGTGCCTTACAGGACTTATCCAAATGAAGAAGATGACCCGCTGCCTGAAAGCCTGAAAGGGAAGAGCAAACGGTCAGAGGACCCTGGCCTGAGCGGCATAAGGCTCTCCGATGCCTAAGTCAGTAAGTGAATTGGAACAAAGGAAGGAGAGGAAGAAGAGAGGCAGAATAACGACTCTCAAGTATGGGTTGCGTACTTTGCATGTGAAAATGGGGTTCTATTTATAGAGAACTTGGACAACATCTTGGATGATATTTTGGCGTGGGTCCCATGATTTGATAGGGAAGTCATCATCAGCCCACAAAGCAATAAATATGGTCCATTCCAGCCCACTTTGCATTTAATGCCAGTCGGATCAGCCCACATCACATTTAATATGCGTCATGTTGGGCCAGATCGTGTTGGACGCCTTTGGCGGTAGAAGTACCATCGGATCCACCCTCGGGCCTTGCCCTGATTTGGCTTCAGCCGCTGGATGCCGCCTTGTCAGTGATCTGGCGAAGATTATGGACGGCTAGATGTCACATCTGTCTCGCTGGCTCGCGCCCCTATTCCTCCATGTGTCCGATGGCGTGGCGGGCGAGGGGTGCAAGTGGAGATTCTCCCTTGCTTCGGCGTTCGTCCCGGCTCCTTTGGCCGAGGTCAAGCTTTTAGCCGAGGTGGGCACCTGGGTAGCCGAGCTCGGCGCTAGCGGCCAGGACCTGTCTGACTTCGGCTGAGGCCTCTGCCCTCGTAACCGAGGCGAGGTTGGTGTTACGCGGATGGCACGTGAGGCACGTGAGAATGCTTAGTCCCATCTGATGGCCGTGATTAGCGTAATCCTGGAGCTTTGAAAATCTCCCCACACAATTGCCCCCTAGCTTGTGACCTCTTAAGCGTCCTAGCCTTTAGGGGTCAGAAGCTAGAGAACCCGTCTGGAGATGCAGCGATCATTGCTTGATGTCGCTTCAACTTTTCTGAGGCAATAAATGCTTTGTCCTGTCCGTCTTGGGAAGCGAACCGACGGCTACACGTGTAGCTTCTTCACTGATTGCGCTGTCTCATTGATGGAACAGGCGCGGATTGCGAAATCCGTCTCTTCGAATTCGAAAGTGGCGCCCAAAGAGGGTTTCCTTTCTATAAATAGGGTCGTCTTCTTTCTTTCTTTTTTCTGATTTCCTTTGCCCTTGCCTTCGATTTCTGCTCTGCTCTTCATCTGTCTTCTCGAGATCTCTCTGGCGAGGACAACCGTAGGACGTGCCCAGATCTGTTCTTGACTCGCCCTCCTGTTTCTGTAAGTAACTTCATGCCCCTGTCTGTTTTTTAGGGTTTTCCACCTTTAGTGTTTCTTTCCGCCTTCTTCCTCTTTTAGACATGGGCACTCCTAGGTTTCGGTTAGATACAGACGAGGGCATAGCTAGGTTTAGGGCTACTTATAACATCCCGGAGGGAGTTCGCCTCAGGCCGGCGGATCCCATCGACTATGCCACGCGCGGCTGGTCCTACGGCTGGATGCCGTTCCCTCTGATCTCCGTGATTAAGGGCGGGGTCAGATTTCCTCTGCACCCCCTGCTTGGGGCCTGCCTTAGCGTCTGGTCGATTACCCCGTGCCAGCTGATGCCCAATGGCTTCAAAGTCATCATGGGCACAGCAAAACTGAATTAGATCTTGGGGACCAACTTGGGTGTCCATGACATCGAGGATGTCTATGACATCTGCAAGGCTGGGGGAGACAATTATTATCTCCGGGTGAAGCAACGCCGAAGAGGCTTCGTCCTGGCCTTGGAGGATTCCAGTAAGAACGCCGAGGAAGACCTCTTCTGTGTGTCGGGGGACTGGGAATTCGGCGCTGGTGAGGACAGGAGATTGATGGTCCCTCGCCACCTCGGGGCCGTCCCAAGTAAATACTGCTTCTTTTCTCGGTTTATTTTGCTCAACCTTTATGTTGCCGAGCTGATATTCTTTGTTGTTTGCGATGCAGAACTGCACGCGAGGCGACGCCGGGCTGTGAGTGAAGGTTGGAGGAAGAACGTTGACGACCACAAGAAGGTCGAAAGATACAAAGGGCATGAGACCAGATCAGCCTGGAAACTGCTGGGATATACGCTGAGGTACCGCGGCCACTACAAGAGAATCGGAGCGGCTCCGGAGGACGAGCCGTAGCCTGATCATCCTCCTGTCACCTTGGCCGTGCCTGCCGGGGTTCCTTTGATAGACCCCGCCGTGAGCCGAGCTGCGTCTGGCGCTGAGGCATCCACTTCCTCTAGCTCGGGTTCGCCGAACCTAAGGGAGATAGTAGATGCTTACTCATCCGACTAGGAAGAGAGGATGGAGGGAGGCTCGAGAGTGCCTGGGACCAAGGATCTGGCGGCCAAATTTAGGCGCGGATCCTCTTCTTCTGCGACACCATCGTCTGCCAGTACCCGCGTGGCTTCGGGCTCGGGGGGTGCTGCTGTCACTTCTGCTCCTGCCACCGCACTGAGCGAGGGAGCGCAGAGACGCTCACCGGATCTCCCAAGGGAGGGGTCCCCGCCCAGGAAGAGGTCCAAGGCGGGTGAGAAAGACTCGAGGGCTGAACAGCCTCCGAAGGGTAAGACACATGCGCTAGCTCCTGGGGGTAAGGCTCCGCCTGAGAAGAGTGCGCTGGCTAGCAAGGTGACTGGCGGGGCGGCTCGCGAGCTCACCGTCTCGGTATGGCAAGGGTCCGGATCGGCTTCCGGATCCCGAACTGCCCCAGCGGCATGGAGACCCAAGATGGAGACACAGCCCGGGAAGCCTCTAAACGTCGAGGACCGGGTGCTGGGGAACTCCGACGTCATTGGAGCTCTTGCAAAAGCTTGCGCCTTGCCGCGTGACATGGAAGTGCACGCGAAGTATGACAGTGAAAGTTTGCTAATCTCGGCGATCCAAGCTGGTCTCTTGGTAAATATTTTCAACGCCTCCCTTCAAGTGCTTCAGTTCGACTGCTTACGTCTGACTTACTTTTCTTTTTACAGAACGTGCAGAGGCTCCTTGTGGTGATGGAAAGGAGCGACAAGAACGTCGCGAAGGTTACCCAACTGGAGTCTGAGAGGGAAAAGCTGAGGAAGGAGCTGGAGGAGCTGAAGAAAAGTAGCGCCGAGGCGACCACACAGCCGGAAGTAGCTCTGGTCAGCGTCACTGATCTTACGTCGAAGACCCATCAGCTAAACGGTGATATCTGGACGAAGACCAAGAGGATTGCTGAGCTAGAGTCAGAGCTGGCCAGAACGAGGTCCGAATCGGCGGCTGAGTCGATGAGGCAGCGCGGCGAAGTGCTGGTCGGGCATGCTGAAATCGAGAAGCTGAAGAAAGAGAATGCTGAGCTGAAGAAGGAGAATGCGGATCTCAAGGGTTCTCTGCTGTCCAAGGCTCTATCTTCCTTTCAGGAGGGGGTGGACCAGGCCACTGAGGAGTATGAGAAGCAGGTGGAGGAGATCACCTCCATTCTGTTCGAGGAAGGGTTCTTGGCTGCACTGAGGCGTGCAGGGGTCCCCGAGGACCACCCGGTCTACCAGAACTTGCCGAAGTACGCCGACCCAGTCCCTGAGCCGAGCTTCGCACCCTTGGGCGAGAGTGCCCCAGTCCATGCCCCCGCAGCTGATCCTGTCTCGGATGGCGCTCCGACTGTTCCGCCCGCCAGTGATGCCCCAGTCGCGCCTCAAGGCGATGTTCCTTCTGCCCCTCCTATTGGTGATGCACCAGACAAGGCTGCGGTCGTAGCTGAGACCGCCAGCTCATCAGAGATGGTGATCATACTGGTGGAGTCGCCGAAGCCGCAGTAGCTATATCCTTCTTGTTTTTGCCCTTTGTAATCTTTCCTTCCTACCTTTTGCATGTAACGCTCAGCTCTGTAATGTCCTTCACTTTTAATGAAAAACAGGGCTCTTTTACTTGTGCATTTGTGCTCCATTTTCTCTCTTTCCCTCTCTTTTGAGTTTGGCTCTTTTATGCTTGAGTCCAGCTGAATGCCTTTAATGTGACGTGACGTGTGAGCCTTGGGTTTGGAGAGAGTACCGAGCAATCTTCATAGTTATCTGTGCTGATTCTCCGTATTCTGAAGACCATAAATAGCAGGCGGTATGGCCAATGAGGAAAACGAGCAGATGGCTCCACGTGGCGCCATCGGAACCGCTGGTCAGCATGTAGGAAGACGTGCATCTCACGTTGGGTGTAGGAGACCTCGCCTCATAATTCCCTTTGAAGACCGGGCCCTTATTCTCTGTATAAATAGGAGTGGCAAGCTCGCCATGGGAGAGAAAAAAGAGCCAGGATATCTTAATCTTCATACAAACATAGGAGCCTGTCTCTTTTCGTTAACCAACCTGGCAGCCATGCTTGGTAGAATTTTAGGGACCTTTGACCCTGGAGGAATCTTTGCGCCAGAAGACGGCTTCCTCCGGGGGAGGACAGTCTGTCGTAGTCTGCGCGCACTCTGAAGACGATCCTCGTGGACTACATGCTCTCTGAATGCGGGTCTACGGCCAACCCTCTCCCACGCGGCTGCATGGGAATCTTTGTAGCCGTGGGTTGCTGGCGCCCCGCGTGTTTGGGGGTCTTGTTTTCATCCCTAAGGGCTCTGCATGGAGTCATGCTGCAGATCTTCTTGCGGGATATCAAGACCTTCAAGCGGCGGGCAGGATAGAGAGGTCCTTGGACCGAGGGGGCTCTTTTTTGCAAACTTTGGTCTAACCGACCAAAGGGTATTGTAGAGCTCAGTGAGATTCAGAGTCCCCCAAAGTCTCCAAACAGTGGACTGGCAAGGATCGGAGTCTTCAAGCTTGCAATCTAAAGGGCATTGAAGAGCTCAGGATGCTGGAGACCGGACTGAAGAGTCAGTGAAGGCCAGAGTCTCCCAGTCTTCATTTCTTTTTTGTTTCTAGAGGACTACGAGCCTCCTTACTGTACTTTGTTTCCTTTTCTGTAATCCTTGTAATGAAGCAATTACAATAAATAAAAAGAACAAGCTTTCTGATCATATAATCTACGTACAGTACTTCTATGTTTTTGCATTCTTCTTTGCTTTTCTTGTACTGTTTTGCGATATTTGTATTTTTGTGATGCTTTTCTGCACTCCAGTGCTTGCACTGCTCTTTCTTTTTCGAAGACTGTCGTTGGCCGAAATGGACCGCCACTGGCCGAGACGGTCTGTCATTTGCCGAGACGAACCCAGAGTCTCGAGGGTCTCGGCTGCACGAGCCTAAGTTCGGGAACGATCTCGAGGGGTGTATGAACCCGGAATTTAGGAAACGACTGGATGTATGAATCCAAAGCCTCTTCCAGGGTTAGGGACCCAAACTTTAGGAAATGACCGGATGTATGAATCTGAAGCCTTTTCCAGGGTCAGGGACCCAAACTTTAGGAAACGACCGGATGTATGAATTCGAAGCCTTTTCCAGGGTTAGGGACCCAAACTTTAGGAAACGACCGGATGTATGTATCCGAAGCCTTTTCCAGGGTCAGGGACCCAAAATTTAGGAAGCGACTGGATGTATGAATCCGAAGTCTCTTCCAGGGTCAGGGACCCAAAACTGCCGAACTCAGACAAGGCGAGGTGACACAGATTGATGATAGGGCAAATGCTGCTTTCATTGATTCTGAGACTCATGTTACATCTTTAAAAGTACAATTTCTTCAAGTGGGATGCATTCCATGGCCTCGGCAATGGCTTGCCTTCTAAGTCTTCAAGCTTGTAGGAGGATCGTCCTGCCAGTGAGACCACCCTGAATGGGCCATGCCAATTCGGGGCCAATTTTCCTTCATTCGGATCTTTGTCAGCTGACAGGGTCTTCTTCAGTACCAGTTCTCCTACGGAGAAACTTCTTTCTCTGACGTTTTCATTGTATCCTCTGGCTAGCCACTGCTGATAGTCAGTCAGTCGTAGGGCTGCTGCTTCTCGACGTTCGTCCGCTAAGTCCAGCTCCATTGCAAGGTTTGTTTCGTTTCGGCCCTGGTCGACCAACTCTGTCCTCGGGGTGGGGAGGCCAATTTCCAAGGGAATGACCGCCTCCATCCCATAGGCCAGAGAGAAAGGTATCGCCGAGGTGGTTCGCCTTAGAGTCGTTCTGTATGCCCACAACACGCTGGGAAGCTCTTCTACCCATCTCCCTTTTGCCTTGTCTAACCGCTTCTTCAGGCCGTCCAGGATTATCTTGTTAGAAATTTCGGCCTGGCCATTGCTCTGTGGATACACCGGAGTGGAGTAATGGTTTCTGATGCCATGCTCTTGGCAGAAGTCTCTGAAGGATTTGGAGTCAAACTGAGTCCCGTTGTCCGAGATTAGGGTCCTGGGGATGCCGAACCTCGTTATGATGTTCTTCCACACGAAGTTCCTGGAATCCCTATCAGTGATGGAGGACAGCGGTTCAACTTCTATCCACTTCGTGAAGTAGTCCGTAGCAACTATCAGCCATCTCTTGTTCCCTGGAGCTCAGTGGAGAGGCCCCACAATGTCCAGCACCCATTGAGCAAAGGGCCATGAACTAGAGAGGGGACTCAGGTCTTGCGCTGGCTGATGAAGAGAGTAGGAGAACTTCTGGCATTTCTCGCATTTCCTGACGTATACCTGCGCATCCTTCTGCATGTAGGGCCACCAGTAACCTTGGCTTATAGCCCTGTAGGCCAGTGATCGACCTCCGATGTGACTGCCACAGATTCCTTCATGGATCTCATACAGAAAGTTGTCCACCTTGCTCGGATGGACGCATTGGAGGTAGGGACCCGTGAAGGATTTCCTGTAGAGTTTTCCTTCGGGAGATAGCCAGAATCGAGCTGCCTTGAGTCTGACTCGGTGGGCTTCAGTCTTGTCTTCGGGGAGCTGGTCGTCCTTCAAGTAAGAGATGATTGGATCCATCCAGCTCAGGCCGAGATCAGCACAAAGGACTTACCGAGGTGAGTGGAGCTCTAGGCTTGATCTTGATATCGATCCAACCTCGACAGTCCTTTTCTTTCCTGCTTCGACAGCGGAGGCCAGGTTTGCAAGCGCATTAGCGTGCGTGTTGGTATCTTTGGAGATCTGCCTGACCTCGGTTGTTTGGAAATGAGAGAGTAGTTTTTTCGCGAGGGCTAAGTAGGCTGCCATCCTGTCGTCACTGGCCTGGTAGTCTCCAGCGAGCTGGCTAGTTACCAGTTGCGAATCGCTGAAGATCACCAGGTGTTGGGCTCCGAGGGTTTGGGCGCTGTTCAGCCCTGCTATCAGTGCTTCATACTCCGCTTCATTGTTTGTTGCTTTGAAGTCCAAGGTGAAGGCTTGCTCTATGACCAATCCCTCTGGCGATTGGAGGACTATGCCGGTGCCAGCTCTCTTGAAGGTGAACGAACCGTCAACAAAGACCTTTCATGCTGAGGCGGGAGCTTGTTCGACCTCAGTAACTTCGGGCTCATGCCCTATGCCCCCCAGTTCCATGCCGGGCTGGGGCGGAGCCGAGCTCGGCGAGACGAACTCTACGATGAAGTCTACCAGAATCTGGGCTTTGATCGCAGTCCGGGGATGGTACTGAATGTCATACTAACCCAGTTCGACTGCCCATTTTGAGATTCGCCCTGAAAAGTTAGCTTTTTTGAATATAGAACGGAGTGGATGCTCCGTGATCACCACAATGGTGTGGGATTGGAAATAATGGGAGAGCTTGCGGGAGGCACTGATGAGTGCCAGTGCGAGCTTCTCCAACAAGAGGTATCTGGTCTCTACATCAAGCAGGATCTTGTTTGTATAGTAAATTGGCTTTTGGACTCCTTCGTCCTCTCTGATGAGGACGGAGCTCACCGCATGATCCGAGACCGCAAGATATAGATACAAAATCTCCCCTTGAGTTGGGGTAGAGAGTAAGGGTGGTGAAGACAAATAAGTTTTGAGTGCTGCCAACGCTTGGTCACACTCAGTGGTCCATCGGAATTTTAAATTTTTTCTCAGAAGCTGAAAGAAAGGCCGCACTTATTTGATGATCGACTTATGAAGTTATTGAGTGCTGCAGCCATGCCTGTGAGCTTCTGGACCTCCTTTGTAGTAGACAGGCTCTGGATGCCCAAGATTGCAGTAATCTGGTCTGGGTTGGCCTCTATTCCCCTCCGCATTACTAGGCTCCCGAGGAACTTGCCAGAAGCTACGCCAAAGGCGCACTTGGAAGCGTTTAGTTTGAGCTTGAACGCGCAAAGGATGCTGAAGACTTGGGCCAGATCCGCCAGATGGTCGCTGGAGTGCCTGGACTTGACGACCATGTCGTCAATGTAGACTTCCACAGTCTTGCCGAGCTGAGCCTGGAACATCTTTGTCACGAGGCGCTGATACATTGCCCCCGCGTTCTTCAGCCCGAAGGGCATCACCTTGTAGCAATAAGTGCCACGGGGGGTTATGAATGCGGTTTTCTCCTCGTCTGGCTCATACATCGGAATCTAATGGTAGCCTCTATAGGCGTCGAGGAAGCTCATTCGGTCATGGCCGGCGGTGGCGTCGATCATCTGATCAATCTTTGGAAGGGGAAAACTATCCTTAGGGCAGGCCCTGTTGAGATCTGTGAAGTCCACACACACCCTCCATTTGCCAGTCTTCTTCTTGACCACCACCGTATTGGCCAGCCAGATCGGGTATTGGACCTCCCGGATTGCGCCTGCCTCCAGCAACTTGTCGACCTCTTCGACTACCGCGTCTGTCTGCTGTAACCCCATCCTTCGGGCTCTCTGTACCACTGGCTTGTGGCTGGGATCCACATTCAGTTTGTGGCACCTAACCTCGGGGTTGACCCTAGGCATTTCGCTCGGGGTCCAGGCGAAGACATCCACGTTCTGCATTAGAAACCTTGAGAGCTCGGCACTCTCTTCGTCTGGCGGCTGGGTGCCGATCAGGAAAAATCTGTCAGGGTCTGCTGGGTCGAGCCTGACTTCAGCTAGGTCCTCAATACTTTTCTTATCAGGGTCCCGGCCAATCTCATCTAGACCCTTTTCAAACTCCGCCAGGTTGACGCGCTCTGGCTCCTTCTCTCCGGGGACCACGGCCAGCATGCACTGCCTGGCTAGCTGCTGATCTCCTTCCACTGTGACCACCTCCATCTTGCCCTCCTTGTCTTTGAGCATGAACTTCAGCTTCTGGTGGAGGGAGGATGGGACTGCTTCCAGCTTGTGGAGCCACGTTTATGCCCAAGATTACGTTGTAGGGAGAAGGGGCGTCCACTACCAGAAAGTCGGCCGTCACGGAGGCTCCGCCGACTCGGGTTTCCAGGGTGATTTTCCCCTGGGGGTAGACTGGTTTGGCGGATAACCCTAGCAAGGGTGCACGGACCTCCGTCTGGTCAGCTTCTGAGAGTTTCATCTTCTTAAAGCACTCATAGTAGAGGACCTCAGAAGAGCTGCCGGAGTCGACGAGGATCCTCTTCACAGTGAAGTCCTTCAGCTTCATGGTCAAGAGCAGAGGGTCATTGTGAGGAAGTTGGACTCCCTCCAGATCTTTGTCTGAGAATGAGACGGCTGGTCGGTTGCGGCGCGCTCTCTTGGACGCTGGTCCGAGTTTGGCTCTCATCACTACCTTCCCGTGCGAGGCCCGCCTGGCTTCGGCATAAGCCTGAGGGCTGTCTCGAGCTGAGGGAGAGGGGGCTGAGGCCGCCAGATGGATCACACTGATGATCTTTTCAGAGTCTTCGCTGTCTGGATCCTTAGTCGCGCTCTGATGAGCTCAGCTGCCGCCGCTGCTGCCGACGTCTCCTGCCTTCACGAACTCCGCAAGGTGGGCTTCCTTAGCGAGCCTCTCCAGGTGAAACTTCAGAGTCCTGCACTCCTCGGTCCTGTGCCCGTTACCCTTATGGTAGGCACAAAACTTAGTTTGGTCATGGGTGGAGGGATCGCCTGCAAGGGACGAGGCCACTTGAAGAATGGCTGGGTCTTTATCTTGTTCATAACCTGGTGGATCGGCTCTTTGAAGACGATGTTCATAGCCTGGTAGGCGTCGGAGGAAGGTCTGGCCCTCCTGCTGCCCCCGGACCTGGACGCTGTGGCCTTCGCCGAGCTGGAGACCCAGGCTTGCTTCGGCTCTTGCTTCTGGAATGGCTTCTTACCCCACTGCTGGGGCTGGCTGCTCCTTTCCTTGGGTTCCAGGCCTGTGTCCTCCCGGCCTTCATCCTCTCGAGCCCCGATTTCGTCCTCCTCCCGAGCGATATAGCGTTTTATCCGGGACATCAAGGCCGGCAAGGAGGGAGCGGGGTCTCCCACTAAATCTTTCTGCAGAAAAACCATTGGGAGAGAAGAAGATGGTGGCAAGCAGCAGGGTAGGCACTGGCGTTGGCGTTTCCGGCGATCCCGCAATAGGTGAGGAGGATGTGGTCGTCCCTGCGATGCTGGGCAATGGGCGTGGAGAGAAGGAGGAGATGAGCGAGGGTGCTGCCGTGGGTGAGGAGGAGATGGGCGAGGAGGAGGAGACGGGCGAGGAAGGAGCGGGCACCGCGGGCAGCGCGCCGGCAGCGCTGGGCGAGGGGGCTGCCGCGGGCGAGGGGGCTGCCTCGGGCAAGGGGGCTGCCGCGGGCGAGGGGGCTGTCTCGGGCGAGGGGGCTGCCGCGGGCGAGGGAGGAGCGGGCATCGCGGGCGGCGCGCTGGCAGCGCTGGGCGAGGGGGCTGCCTCGGGCGAAGGAGGCGCGGGCGGCGTCGTGGGTCCCCCCTAGGCGAGCAGCAACGGCGAGGGAGGCGCGGGCGGCGTCGTGGGGCCCCCCTGGGCGAGCAGCAGCGGCGAGGGAGGCGCGGGCGGTGTCGTGGGGCCCCCCTGGGCGAGCAGCAGCGGCGAGGGAGGCGCGGTGATGCCCCCTTGGGCGAGCAGCCCACGCGGTGAGCCCAGCCTATTGGGCGTTCCCTCTTGGGCGAGCAGCAAGGGCGAGAGGGCTCTCCTACGCAAAGGGGCAAATCGCCCGGGTTGCGAGGCCAGCCCAGCAGGCCTGACGGGCGAGCCCAGGCAGGGAGGTGGCTTGCTAGGTGGAGGATTGACGGGCGACAGCCTGCGGACTGGGGGTCTACTGAGCGAGGGTGAGGAGGTTCAAGGGGAGCGTAATCTTCCACAAGCGATCAGGACCGAACCGGAAGTGGGACACAGCACCTCTCGTTCAGGTGTCGCATCAGGCAAGGGGTCACGAGACCTTGCATCGGTCTCCTCAGCGAGAGAAAAATTGCGTCCTCGTCCTAAGAAATACCAAGGGAAGGTCATCGTGGAGGACGACGGGTCCAAAGTAAGCACAATTTTCAGCACCTTTAGGACAGGAGGTGACATCTCCCGAATCATTACTTCGTATCGTATTCCGCCCATGGTGATGTGTCGTCTTGCTGAAAAAGATGAGCCAGCTTGCGACAGCTCCTCAGGTGAGATCCTCATTTATGAGGAGATGCTCGAGGCCGGGCTGAGATTCCCAATGTCTTCTTCCATCTGCCGGATTCTTCACTATTTTTCTTTAACCCCGGGGCGTCTCGTGCCCAACGGCTGGAGGGCTTTGCTGGGTTTTCTGGCATTGTGGAGGAAGGTGAATGGCCAGGATGCCTCTCCAGTTGAGTTTCACGCCGCTTACAACTTGACAGAGTCTCCTGCCCCAAATAGGGGATGGTATTATCTCACCTCCAGGGGATGTAAGCTTCTTACAGGGATGCGCTCCAACTGTCACAGCTGGAAACCTCGTTTCTTCTTCATAGGTGGCGAGTGGGCTTCATAAGCAGATTAGGCTTTGGTGCCCACACGATGGATTGGCGCCAAGAGACTGGGTACGTCTCCCTGCTCACTTCTCCATACTTATATATATGTATATATATTGTTCTTCTAGGCTCATCGTTTCTCCGCAGATCCTCCCATACTCTCCAAGGATCAAGAGGCGAAGCTGCAAGCGGTGAGGGATCATCCAGAGAAAAACTTGGGAGCTCTTATTCCCAAAGAAAGCAGTAAGGCCAGTGGACCTTCTCCGGGCTCTTCTTCAGGACCGTCATCAAAGAGAAAAAGTAAGTTAAATCTGCTTTGGCCATAATCTTAAACATTATCTGATGTGTTGTATCCATGTCTCACTTGCCAATACTTCTCTTAATAGGCACGGAGGTAAGCAGAGAGATGATTGGAACCCGCTTTTCGACCCGCTTCTCGGATAGGGGTACCCCTCCTTCGAAGGTGGCGAGAACAGGCGATGTCTCACCAGGAACCTCTCTATTAGCTTCTCGCACTAAGCCCCGAGTGTCTCCTACTCGAGTGGTTTTACCTATGATATCTTTTCAGGCAGGGATCTCCTCCGCTGAGACTGTTGTCTCGCAGCCTTCCTCTTCAGCCACACTTCCTGTCCCTCGGCTATGTCCTCCACAACCGGGTACTTCTACAGGGGCACCCACCGGGACCGGTCCCAGGCGGGGTCGTTCGTGGGAGATGCGGGATAGGCTAGGGAAATATGTGCTGGCGCATGAGGTCTCTCGGTTTAACGCCTTGGGCACCGAGGGGGTCATTGACTCATTTGTAGAGGGTCTGACTCAGGTGAAGTTCATTATTTATTTTTCTCCAGATTGTTACCCCTTCATTTCTTTACAACTGTCTCACTTCTCGTCTCTTATATTTTCAGCTTTCCACAGCATCCATCTGCTTGTTGTCACGAGCCCAGTCTTGTGGTCAGATGAGACGGGAGAAGGAGGCTATGCGGCTAGAGCTCTCCACTGCTCGAGAGAAGATTATTGCTCTGGAAGCCGCTGGTAGGATTTCCGCGACCGATCTTGCTGCATCCCGAGAGAGGGTAAGCGAGCTTGAGACCGGGCTTTCAGCAGCCAATAAGAGGGCGGCCGAGGTAGAAGATGAGCTTTCGAAGACCTGCGAGAAGGCTTCGCTCACCGAGGCTGAGCTTACGAAGACCCGCGAGAGGGCTTCGCTCAGTGAGGCTGAGCTGATGAAGGCCCGCGAGAGGGCTTCGCTCAGTGAGGCTGAGCTTGCTCGAACCCTTGAGAAGGTGAGGCTCAGAGAAGTTGCCGTAGAGGCAGAGATGAGGGCAGCGTCCGAGAGAGCTTCTCAAGCTGAGAGGGACCTGCAGATTGGCATTGCGGATGCCTTCATTGATGGCTACGAGGAGCTTCGAGGGAAGATTTCGGCCGCCTTTCCAGACATTGACATATCAGGCTTTGTGCCGATGGAGGCGCCTGATGATGGTGGTAGCAGCTCTGGTGATTATGAGGACGATGAAGAGGAGGATTATGAGGAAGGGGATGAAAGTGATTAGTGTATAGGGATTTTATGGGTAGGTAGCTTAACTTTTGTAAAGGCAGCATAAGCCTGATTTATGCAACTTTTGGTAATAAAAGTAATTTTATTTATCCATCCATTGTTTTGCAACATTAAATGAAATAAAAAGTGCAAACCTAAGTCCTTTAACAAAAACCCTAATTCACCCTCCTAGACCTCTTCACTGGTAGTACTTCTTCAAGTGTTTTGCATTCCACGGATGGGGTAAGACCTTTCCTTCAGAGTTCTGGATTCTGTAGGTGCCTGGTCTCACCACTTCTATTATGAGATACGGACCTTCCCAATTTGGTCCTAGCTTTCCTTCCCGAGAGTCCTTCGTAGCGAGAATCACCTTCTTGAGGACTAGGTCTCCTGGTTGGAAGGAACGAGGCTTCACCCTCGAATTGTAGTAGTTGGCCATGCTTCGTTTGTACTCTGCATTACGGACCACAGCCATTTCTCTTGCCTCCTCTATCAAATCGAGGTTGAGGCGGAGTCCTTCTTCGTTGGTGGCAGGGTCGTATTGGTGGACCCTTAGGGAATGTACCCCTATCTTGACAGGGATTACCGCCTTAGTCCCAAAAGCAAGAGAGAAAGGGGTTTCTCCTGTAGGAGTCCGTGGAGTTGTCCTGTAGCCCCATAATACCCCTGGAAGCTCATCAACCCACAGACCTTTTGCTCTTTCGAGCCTTGTCTTGAGGTTGCGCAGGACTGTCCTCATCATCACCTCTGCTTGTCCATTTGCCTGGGGGTGTGCCGGGCTGGAGTGAGGTTGTTTTATGTGGAGGTCGGCGTAGAAGGAGTTGAAGAGCCTGTTGTCGAATTGCTTGCCATTGTCGCTGACAATGGCATTAGGTATCCCGAAGCGACAGACCAGGTTTTTCCAGACGAAATCCTTCACCTTGTAGTCTGTTATCTTCGCTAGGGGTTCCGCCTCCGCCCATTTTGTAAAGTAGTCGATGGCGACCACTATGAACTTGCACTGGCCTCTACTCAAAGGCAAGGGGCCCAAAATGTCGATGCCCCACTTGGAGAAAGGCCACGGGCTGAGGATGGTGGTCAGCTCTTCTGGTGGCTGCCGCGTCACAGTGGCGAAGTGCTGGCATTTGTCACACTTCTTGGCGTGGTCTATGGCATCTTTCAACATGCTTGGCCAAAAGTACCCTTGCCTAAGCACTTTATGGGCGAGGCAGCGTCCTCCCGAGTGATTTCCACAAATCCCCTCATGAATTTCTCTGAGGGCGTAGTCAGCCTCTTCTAGGGAAAGGCAGCGCAGCAACGGTAGGTTGAAACCCCTCTTGTAGAGAACTTCCTGTAGGATTGTGAACTTAGAAGCTCTCATCCTCAGTCTCCTAGCTTCAAGATGGTCATCTGGCTCAGTGCCCTCTTAGAGGAAGGCTTTTATGGGGGTCATCCAATTTGGCTCGTCGCCTTCTGATGCACAGTTGATGTTTCCGATCACTACATCTAACTTACTCTTCTCCAACTGATGCCCGATGAGTGTCGGTTCTGCAGATGAGGCCTCCAATGATGAGGCGAGCCTGGCGAGTGCGTCGGCGGCAACATTTTCTCCCCTAGGAATGTGAAAGAGCTGAAAATATTGGAAACTTTTGATTATTTCCTTCACCATGCTGAGGTAATCTTGCATTCTTTCCTCCTTTGCTTCGAATTCGCCGTTTACTTGATTCACCACCAGTTGTGAATCGCTGTAAGCGAGAACAGATTTGGCGTCCATTTCAATCGCCAATTTTAGACCAGATAGGAGGGCCTCATACTCGGCTTCATTGTTTGAGGCAATGAAGTGGAGCTTCACTGCATATTTGATGGGTGTACCATCAGGACTTATTAGGATTAAGCCAGCTCCGCTTCCCTCTGTGGTTGCTGAGCCATCAACGTAGAGTTTCCAGGCTGGTAGTGGCGAGACATTGGACCTCTCAGGAGGTACTTGGGCACTTTGGAGAGGTTCTTCATTCACAGATGGAGAGGCCTGCGAGCCCTGTGGGGGAGAAGGTTGGGCGCCCAGAGATGAGGTGGAGAGCTGGGCGCCCGTTGAGGGAGAGGAGAGCTGGGCGCCCAGAGGTGAAGTGGAGAGCTGGGCGCCCAGTGTGGGGGAGGAGAGCTGGGCGCCCGTTGAGGGCTGGGCGCCCAG
This sequence comes from Litsea cubeba, assembly GCA_012931725.1. NCBI lineage: Eukaryota > Viridiplantae > Streptophyta > Magnoliopsida > Laurales > Lauraceae > Litsea > Litsea cubeba. Next base: position 50,477,920 of record CM022952.1, read on the forward strand.
TGTGGGAGAGGAGAGCTGGGCGCCCGTTGAGGGCTGGGCGCCCAGTGTGGGAGAGGAGAGCTGGGCGCCCGTTGAGGGCTGGGCGCCCAGCGTGGGAGAGGAGAGCTGAGCGCCCAGTGTAAGCAGAGGAGGATCCTCAGTTTGTTCTTCAGCATATGTAAGTTCAGCTACAAAGTCTGCCAAAGCCTGTGCTTTGATGGCAGGCCTCGGTTGATAGTGAATGTCGAACTCACCAAGCTCCACCGACCACTTAGCCAATCTTCCAGCAACATCAGGTTTTGCCAAAACTCTTTTCAGAGGTTGATCCGTGATGACAGTGACTGTGTGGCTCTGGAAGTAATGACGTAGACGCCTCGCAGTAGAAACGAGGGCAAGCGCTAGTTTTTCCAATTCGGAGTATCTGATCTCTGCCCCTCTGTATGCTCTGCTCACATAGTAGATTGGTTTTTGTACCCCACCCTGGTCTGAAATGAGGACAGAGCTTACTGCTGAGGGAGAAGCAGAGAGGTATAAATACAGCACTTCCCCAGGTGAAGCATGTGAGAGGAGAGGAGGTGTGGCCAGGTATGCCTTAAGCTTTTGGAAAGCCTCCTCAGCCTCAGATCCCCATTCAAAAGTTTTCCTCAGAATTTTGAAGAAGGGCAAACACTTATCTGCAGATTTGGAGACGAACCTGTTGAGCGCTGCAATTCTCCCATTGAGGCGCTGCAGCTCCTTAGTTGATGATGGCGACCTCATATCCAATATGGCCTTGATTTTGTCAGGGCTCGCCTCAATCCCCCTCTGATTGACCATGAATCCCAAGAACTTTCCTGATCCAACGCCAAAAGCGCATTTCTCGGGATTCAGCCTCATGTTGTAGGTCCTAAGAACACTGAAGGTTTCTTGAAGATGACCGATGTGATCTGCTGCAGCCAAGCTCTTAACTAGCATGTCGTCGACATACACTTCCATCGTTCGCCCGATCTGGGAGTGGAACATCCTGTTCACCAGGCGCTGGTAGGTTGCTCCAGCGTTCTTTAGCCCGAAGGGCATAACCCTGTAGCAGTAGGTGCCCTTCGGAGTGATGAAGGATGTTTTTTCCTGATCCGGAGGGTGCATGCTAATCTGGTTGTATCCAGAATAAGCGTCCAGGAAGGAAAGAAGCTCGTGTCCCGCCGTTGCGTCGATGAGGAGGTCGATCCTGGGCAACGGGTAGCTGTCCTTCGGGCATGCCTTGTTGAGTTCGCTGAAGTCTACGCAGAGGCGCCACTTCCCATTTGCTTTGGCCACCATCACCACATTGGAGAGCCATTCAGGGTAAGCGACTTCTCTGACTGCCCCGGTGTCCATCAGCTTTCCCACTTCCTTCTCCATTGCTTGGGCCCTTTCAGTGGAGGCGCCCCTTAACCTTTGCCGAACAGGTTTGTGGAGAGGGCTGACATTGAGGTGATGGGTGGCGACGGCTGGGTTGATCCCTTCCAGATCAGCATGTGACCATGCGAATATGCCCATATTATCCCTCAAAAAATCTGTCAATCGGCCAACCAGAGCTTTCGGGAGTGAAGAGCCAATATACACCTTCTTCTCGGGATGTTCCTCATGCAAGATTATAGGGGTGAGTTTTTCAACTGGCTCCCCTCTTTCTGTGGTGGCCTCATCTCTTGGGTCCAAGAGCTCCACTTGCAGCGCCTCCTTGCGTCATCTTGGCCTTCATCGAGGTGACGTAGCATTCTCTTGCTGCTACTTGGTCTCCTCTTACCTCCCCTACTCCATTCGGGGTTGGGAAGCGGAGGATGAGATGATATGTGGAAGGGACGGCTCTCAAGGAGTTAAGAGTGGGTCGCCCCAGGATGATGTTGTACGCTGATGGACAATCTATCACCAGGAAATTGACCATTGTGGTGGAGGTTCGGGGGGCTGTTCCGGCCGTGACCGGTAACGTGATGGCCCCCAAAGGATACACCTTTTCCCCCGAGAAACCGATGAGAGGAAACTTGACTGGTTGCAATCTCTCTCGGCCCAACTTCAGCTTATCATAGGCTTCCACAAATAAAATATCTGCGGAACTTCCACTGTCAACCAAGATCCTATGCACCTGGAAATTGGCGACGGTCATAGAGAGCACCAGAGGGTCGTCATGAGGGTGCTGGATGTTCTCTAGATCTTTATCCGAGAAGGATATATTCTCATCAGTGCTGTGCCTCGACGCTTTTGACGGGCGTGGCTCATCAGGATGCCTCGCCTTTCTGGCATAGGCTTTCATGGCGGAGAATGATTCCGCTGACCCTCCAGAGATAGTACGAATTTCTCCAATAGGGTGCTGATTTTCGACGTTGTGAGGCTGTGGCGGCGCCTGCCCCCTACCGGCAACATACTGGCGCAGGTGTCCCCGCTGGATAAGATCTTCAATCTGCCTCTTGAGGTCGAAGCAATCGTCAGTGTCATGACCGTGATCGCGATGGAAGCGACAGTATTTGGTCATATTCCTGCGATTTGCTGGAGATTTCATTTTTCCCGGCCATTTTATTGCAGGATCATCTTGAATTTCCAGTAGAATGTGCCCTACTGCAGCATTGAGAGCTGTGAAAGCTTGTTGATTTCTCTGCGGAGCAGGGAAGGGTCGATCTCTGGGGGGGGAGGGGCAGGACCGAGTCGGTCCCTGGCAGGTACCCTCTCGGTTCTGCTCCGCTTATTGCTGGGCTCCTTCTTGTCGTCTCTATCGTGTTTTCCTTTATCCGCCACTCTGGATGACTCGCCCCGCCTGGCCCTAGTAGCGTCCTCCGCATTCATATATTTCTGGGCTTTCGCCAACAGCTCCGTCATGTTCTTTGGTGGGCGCTTCATTATTGAGAAGTAGAAACCCGATGAATGGAGGCCTCCCAAGAAAGCAGTCATGGTCACCTTGTCATCGGGTTCTTCCACCTGAAGTACCTCCTCGTTAAAACGAGTGAGGTATGCCCTGAGGCTCTCATTACTGTCTTGCTTTACACTCAGCAGGTGTGTGGGTGGCTTTTGATGGCGGCGTCCTCCAATGAAATGTGATACGAAGGACCTGCTTAGTTCTTCGAAGGTGGCGATGGAAGCTAGGGCGAGATTGGAAAACCACTGTCGGGCGGAGCCCTTCAGTGTGGTCGGGAATGCTCTGCACATGATCTCATCAGCGATATTGTGCAACTGCATCACGGTCTTGTAAGTTTCCAGGTGATCCATTGGATTCTTCCTTCCACCGAAGGTCTCCATGGACGGCATTTTGAACCTCCGAGGAAGGGGGTAGTTTACTACATCAGACTTGAACGGGGTGTTCGTTCGTCTGACGAGATAATCTACCGTCTCTGGGGCCTGCGCCCTCACAGCACCGAAGACGTCCCCGATTTGATTCTGCATCTCCTTGAATTTTTCCTCCCATTGATTATGGGGTTCTCTGGAAGGACCAGGGAGATTGCTTTCTTCCCCCACCGTATTATTTTCACTTCCCCCTTGTTGGAAGTGGGGATCATCAGCCTGAGGTTCTGCAAACTGGGCTCCACCTGGAGGTGGAGGCACTGCAAAATAAGCATGACCTTGAAGACCAACCAGGCTCGGGCCAGGTGGGGGGTCCAAGGGAGCGCCGGCAGAGGCATCCTGGGCGCGATGGAACTGCATCATCGGGGGAACTCCTCGACCCTGGGCGCCATAGGGATGGGCGCCCAGGTGATGGAGACTGGGCTGGGCGCCCATAGGAAGTCCTCTGCCCTGGGCGCCCGGGTGAGGCGCTCCGTTTTGCGGAGCAGTCGGGCCCCGCGGGCGCGTCGCCTCCTGCTGCTGTATCCCACCGAATGGCGCTCCTCCTTGCCTTGCGAGTATAAGCTGGAGGATTTGCTGGTTTTGAGTCACCAGCTGCTGCATGGTCTCCATCATCTGCTGTGGAGAGGGAGTAGGAGCGGGAGTAATCGGGACAGGATTACCCGGTGGAAGACCGTCCTCTCCCTGTCTGGGAGAGTTTGGTTGAATGTTAGGGCCCGGACCCGTAGTTAGGCCAGGGTTGTCCTCTCGTGTTACAAACCTCGTGCTGATCACCATGATTCTAACAAGGGGTTTGAATATTTTTTTTTCGATTCCCACAGACGGCGCCAAACTGATGATGCCAAAAAGGGTAAATTCGGACACCACCGGTCAGATAATTAATACTGTGCAGTAAATGAAGAGAGATGGGAGATTTATAGTGGTTCGGTCAAGCGTGACCTACGTCCACTTCAAAATGGTGATGTTTGATTAATGTAGAGAGTTACAGATATGAGAAAGTAGGGAAAAACCTTCTTTCCTCAAGTGATGAGAGGGCTCTATTTATAACTCTTCCCCACCAGGTGGGGATGCGTTCAGTTCAACGTCTCTTTGGAGCCTCAGTCGTGTCCTTGAGGATCGAGCCAGGTGGAAGGCAGGTGAGATCCTCTCCGTGAGACTTGGTAAATGCAGGTGAGGGGAGGACTTCGTCGCGATCACTTGGAGCCTGAGGTGACGAGGCTTCGTTTAACGAAACCCAGATCTCAACGGAGCTATTCTGGCCTGACCCACGACCCTAGACGGACCGGGTCACTTAGACCTGACTCATTACCGCGATCCGGATTGGGCTTGACTCATCAAATCATATCAACTTAAACACCCATTTTATGAAGTAAGTCATTTTAGATCTAAAAAAATCTTCATCTTTATTTTATTTGCTCCGGTTAATTAAACACGTACTTACACACATACACATACAATTACAAATGAAGGTGGTTAATCAAGAACTTTAGATTGTCATAAGTGGTTGTTTGGAAAAAACCCTAGAGGCAGATGATTTAATTGTAATTGCAAAACATTAAAAAAAAAACATATATATGTAAATTTCCCAAATATATAATTAGATCCAACTAACTAGACCCTACGCAAACACCATCCATTTACCGCCAACCACCATTTCCTTACCCTCGTCCATTGTGGTCCCCACCAGAGTGCTTGGGCCTCTGATCATGTCTCCAAGTGTCCAATGGATCATTTTTTACAAAAAGTCTACTTAGACATACATTTTGGCATAAATTTTGGACAAACTCCTATGTTACCCCTTGAATATCACTGATATTCAAGGGGTAACATAGGGGTTTATCCAAGATTCATGCCAAAAAGTATGTCCAGGTAGCATTACTCCATTTTTAATGCTTCCAGATGGACAGATGGCCCATTCTTCTCAATCCACACCGAACTCTAAAGTTCCATTTTCTCCGACGTGTGTGGTTAGGATTCTTCCGCATGGTTCGAAACCACAGTAATTGTACTGTTGTGTCACAGTCCCTTCCCACCCCAGTAATCATGGCCATAACAGGTGGGCCGCAGGCCCACAACCTTGTAATTACTCTACAATCTCCATGCACAATCCCAAGAGAAATTCTATTCGCACCACGAAAATAACTTAGCACACCTACTTTTCAATAAAAAAGTTTATTAACAAAATTCCCATGATAAAAGTACCCATGAGTTCCGTGTGCATATCTCATGTGTACGGGTGTGAAATGCCGTGCACATGATATATGCACGGGTTTTTGCAGTCGTGCACCCTTTTATGTGCACGGCCCTGAAACTCCATGCACTTCACCAACCAGATAGCGATACATGCGAAGAAAGAGGAGAAGATGGTCGCCGACTCTCGGGGTTCAGTCTCAACAGGTGGGAAGGGAAGAGAAGAGGAGAAGAGGAGAAGAAACCACTTAGCTCATTGAAGGGAGAAGAGAGGGGAGCTCGCTGGTGATGGTGGGGCAGAAGGGGAGCTCTCCGGAGGGAGAGATGGTCGCCGGTGATGGGGCGGTCATCAGGGTTCGGTCGCAGTAAGTGGGAGGGGAAGCGTGGGAAGGGAAGAGAAGAGAAGAGGAGAGAAGAGAAGAAGAGGAGAGGAGAGGAAAGAAGAGGAGAAGAGGGTGTTTTGGGCATTTTTGGGAAAGTGGGTGGGCTCAGCAGAACATGTGGGTACAAATAGAGTTTCTCCAGTCCCAACGATCGTGTCACTTTCTAACTTTTTGGTGAAGCCCTATTTTTTTTTTTTTTTAAATGGTGAAGTCTCGTGTTATGGACGTAATCAATACGCCAAAGACTAGGACTGATAGTAGGCGTTAAATTAAATTTTATAATTATTTAAGATGGTAACACGCTAATTTACTATCGAGGATGATGCCATTGGCAGACCTACATTATAACTATATGGGGCAGCCGCCCTAGTTGGAATCCAAAATGTCGCTAAAACTCGTAATGGGCCTGGCCCATATTCCACTTATTTCGAAATTAACGCCCCACCTCAAAACATTCCTTCTTTGCTATTGAAAAAGAACCATAAGGGACTTTGCCCATAAATATCCCACTTTACTTATTTCTTATTATTATTATTGTTTTTGTTGTTGTTGTTTTTTTTTTTTTTTAATTTTTTCTTGGACCATAATATGATGTTTGTGCCAGAGGGAACAATATCCATTTATAAATAAAGGTGCTCTCATATGAATTTATATTATAAAGAAACTATTAGGAGAGCAAGGAAAGGATAAATATGTGTTAATTTCCACGTGATAATAATTATTACTTCATTGGAGTTCCCTAAAGTTTCTTTATTTTTATTGTTGTAAGGTTGCTAATGGATGTCTTAATTTCTCAAAGAATTAAGGTTTTGGTGTTTAGTTCAAAAGCTTATTTATGAATTGAGTGTTAGTAGTAGAATTCCTTAGAAAAAGAAAAAAGTTGTTGAAAATCATATTCTTATCCGAATGTATGTGGGAAAAATCAACCATCACACCCAAACGAAAATCCTGAGTCCGCGTGTCATTTGTGGGTGTTCCATTCCTTTTTCCGTGCTTTGATACATCCAAGTAGTACTCTTTCATGTGTGCTCCACCATAGAACGCTTTCCGGTTGTGCTCCGCCCATGCTAATTGTATATCCCAGGCATTTAGTGAGAGCCCGATGGCCCTACAACCAGGCTATCCTGTGCTTCAAGCACATCCCCACTTTCTTGCTGCAAAGGTGTATAGATTGTCTAAGGTAATGGGGCTGGGATGAACACCCTTCTAGTCTACATGGTCTGGCATTGTTTTACTTCGATAGAAGTTGGTCTTTCCGATGATTAATTATTTGATTAAAATTATAATAATTAAATAAATTTAAAACAGTGCAACCCGTTCAAAAAGATTTCTTAGAACAGATCAAAATGGAAAAACATAATTCATGTGTCAAACCAGCTTAAAATAGTTGGAACACCGCTTAAATGATGTTGAATTACATTTTTTTTTAATCAAATGATCAATCTAACTGTGTGGGGGATAATCAGATATCGACCTCGGTACATATAAGTCTCGTCTCGGCACACGAGTCTCATCTCGGTATCTTGATCTCGGTAGCAACACGAGTCCCATCTCGGCACTTTGGCCTCACAGAACTCATGAGTCTTACCATGAGAGAGCTTTTGTTGAAAATATTAGTAAAGAAACCAAAAGTAGGTGTTTATGCATTCTTTATGGAAACCGTTGTTGACTTTACAGGCACCAATGTTGACAACTATGCCCATTTTGGTTGTGTGCCCATCTCGGTAACAGGCCATGGTCTCGGTCTCCCCCAGCCGAGTACTCCCACTTCGGTCACAGGCTTATATACGGCCAGCTCGGCCAGATCATGTCGGTCATAGCTCCACCACGGCCAGCTCCATCTCGGCCAAGCCCCCAGTTCGGCCCCCGTCACTTCATTCTTGATCACTCATCTCGGCATCCATACCAGAAGACTGACCAAGACGGCCGTTGACAGCTGTACTCTTACGTACACTTAGCCACGTGACAGGGCGTACGACAAGATATCACAGGCGCCCATATCTTCTGACAGAGCGGCTTCTACAGCTCTCAAGGCGCTAGGATAAGGCCCGATGGGACTACAATTAAGGGAAAGTAGGCTACGACGGGACACTACTTCCCTAGTACCTGACAAGGTAGGCCATGATGGGACAGCTAACCACCTCCATGCCTCCTCTCTTTTTCTATATAAACACAGCTACTGCTTCAGAACAAGGGGCAGAAAAGAGACCACTCTGGTACGCCCATCTTCTTCCCCAAAAATCTCCATCATTTGCTTAGTTCTCACACTAACTTAGGCATCGGAGAGCCCTGCGCTGCCCACAGCCAGGGTCCTCTGACTGTCTGTTTCTCTCCTTTCAGGATCATAGCAGTTAATCTCCATCAGTCCCTTTGGATAAGTCCTATCAGGCACCCCCTAATCTTGTGAGTTATATTTTTTGCACTTACAATTGGCGCCGTCTATGGGGAACGGCTACAAAGAGTCATCTTCCCAAACACCATGCATCGAAGAACCAAAAAGGGGAAAGAGCCAGCAAGCTTGCACTCTCAGTCAGGTTCATCTCCAAAAGGTGTGACATCACCTTCCTGGCGAGACAGCCTTCAACTGAGAAATCATCTACGAGGCAAACTCCGTCATCAGATGGACGACGAAAACAACCCGCTTCTCGCGAGGGTCAAGGCCCGAAGCCTTATCATCCAAGAGTAAGACAAACTGATTCGTCAACTACAGCAGCAGCTACAGGAAGGAGAGGCGACCTCAACTCCATCCTCCCAATCTCCTTCAACTTCGAAGAAACGAAGGCAGAGATCAGGAGTCGATGCTCATATGAATGAATGGCTTAACCGACGAGTCCGGCGAATAGTACAGTAGACCATGGAAACAGCTGGTCTCAATCTCACCCGAGATCGGCCAGACCCCTACTACTCTGATCTCGGCATGACTCCCTTCTCTCCAGAAATCAAGAATTTCTCCCTCCCTAAAGATTTCGGCGCCTCCGGCACTTCACTCAGAGAATGTCAAATGGGGCAACATCAGTCACCTGAACTGCAGAATCTTCTATTCCAGTCTCGGAGACCTCCGTCTGAGGTGGTTTTACGCACTCCCGCAAGGATCAATCACAAATTGGCAGCAGCTCCAGAATTCCTTCATGGCGAAGTTCCAAGCTCATAAAGCTATCCGGAGGTCGCACACCGACCTGATGTCCCTCAGAATGAAGCACACAGAGAATGTCACCCAGTTCGCCAAAACGTTCGGGATTGTCTACAGCCAAATCGAAAGCGCCTCAGATACAATAGCAGTCATCTCCTTCCAGCAAGCTCTTCTACCAGGCAACGAGCTTCTGAGAGACTTGGCCTTGCACCCAGTGGTCACTATGAAGGCATTGATGGCCAGGGTGAACCGGTTCGTCATGCAAGAAGCAGACGAAGCCCGAGCTCTTGAACGCTTTGACCTCTACGAAAGCAACCAGGCGATCTCTAGCTCGGTAGATTTCTCTAGCTCGGCTGATGTCTCCAGCTCGGCTGATATCTCCAGCTCGCCCGAAGTCTCCTCCAGCTCGGGAGGCAGGTAGATGTCTCCTATCATAACTTAGCTTCGATGGCCCATCAATCCAACGGCACGATCCTCTGCCATCAGCTTCGATGGCGCCGTCAGCTTCGAAGAGTGCCATTGAGATTTCCTCAGGGTCAGTACACACCACCCAAGCATGAAGCCATTTCGGTAACTAATGAGATTGCCTCAGTGTCGGTACACACCACCCAGGCATGAAGCCATTTCAGCAACTGATGAGATTGCCTCAGGGTCGGTACACACCACCCAGGCATGAAGCCATTTCGACCATTGAGATTGCCTTCGGGTCGGTACATACCATCCAGGCATGAAGCTATTTCGACCACAGAGACTAACCTCAGGTTCATACACCCAGGTTTCTCACAGAGACTGACCTCAGGCTCATACACCCAGGCTCAATTTCTAAACCATGTGCATGTCCCTGATTGGTCTCGGCTGGTCACGGTTGTCTGTCCCATTTCGGTCTCGGCAACAGGTGTAAATATGAAGAAAGATCCTCATGATATTTCAGCTTCCGACCTCAACGAATTAGTAAGACTCTAAGAGGTCAAAAGCTGGGGGGCTTTGTGTGGGGGATAATCAGATCTCGACCTCGCTACATATAAGTCTCGTCTCGGCACACGAGTCCCATCTCGACACTTTGGCCTCACAGAACTCATGAGTCTTACCATGAGAGAGCTTTTGTTGAAAATATTAGTAAAGAAACCAAAAGTAGGTGTTTGTGCATTCTTTATGGCAACTGATGGACCAGCGCATTCTGCCCGCTCGGTTCTACCGAAGTCGGTGGACGTGGGACTCTGTTTGGGTCCGACCCTTTCGTAACCGGAGGGGGGCAGAGGCGTGCATCAACTTTTTTTTTTGTGTGGGTGTGCCAGATTTTCTATTTTACTTGGAATTACAAGTGGTGATCCGGAGATCAACCTTCGCAAGTAAAAGGGAAATCAACTTCTTTCAAGTTTTCCATTGCACATATATTTAAGAAAAAAGACATTTTCTTGATTTGCAGTGAAAGGCGATTTTTTTTTGCATTTATAGCCGATTTTGGCGTTTATAGCCGATTTTTGGAGTTTATAGCCGATTTTGGCGTTTATAGCCGATTTATAATTCTTATCAATAATGAAAGACAAGAGTTGTGATTTTTGTCTCTTTTGAAAAAAAATACAAACTACAATGAAAAGCAAGAAAAGGAGGATCTAACTTATCAGGAGATTGTGGGGGACTCATTCAGATTGACGGTCGCAAGTCGTAGGTGGACTTCGCCATCATCCATGCAGATGAGAACAAAGGATGCTCTTGATTCGCTTGGCTTGACTATAACCTCAGGTTTTTAGAGGACAAAGACCAAGAAGATGTCCTATGTCCAATAAAAAGCTAAGTAGACGGGCTGAAAAGCCACGTCTAAGCCATTTGGAGGCAGAAGGAGAAGGCGATGACCTTGGGGGGGAGGGTACCCCCCAAGGGACTTTTGTCCTATGTCCGCAGAGTTTTCTCTCTTTCTTTCTTTGGATTTCTGTGCCTTTTTCTGTCTGAGTTTCCGGATTTTCTGCAGTCTGTTGTGTGTTTTCTATATTGTGTTTTCTTCTTGGAGCGCTCTCCAATTTATAGGCTTTTTGGTAGCCATTTAGGAGGGTTTATGGGCTTTTATTGTCATTAAGCCGTATAATGGGAGGAGTTACAGGATTTAATTCCTTTATTTTGTAACTCCTTTTTCTTGTCTTCTGATTGGCTGGAGGAGATTGAGGGCATTTAATTGCCTTTAATCGCCATGATGGGAGGAGTTTCATGGGTTAAATGCCATGAATCTCTTGACTTGTAACTCCCGGATGCTTGCTTCTGATTGGGCCATCCAAAGAAATGGATTAATGACTGTAATAAAGCTAGTCAATTAATCGCATTAAGTGGTCGCCGAGCAGTTGAGGAGTCGCAGGCCGTGCCGCGTCTTTTGGGATTCTTCTGGTGATGATCATCGATGGATCTTCATGTAGATCGACATTGGATAACCATGTAACTTCAGGTATTGTTTGCCAATAGCGGGTCAGTGCCATCTGTCCTGTCGATTTCTCGATCGGTCGGGTAGAAAGCACACGGTTGGCGATCAATGTTGATTTTAATACTCTTGATGATTGACCCGTGTTTTTGACGGATGTCAGAGGATTTGGTGTCTCAAAAGTATGAATTTTGGAAAATCCGAAGAGTCGGACGCTTCGAATAGCGAAAAACGATGAAAAACGGGGTTTCCGGGGCCCTCCCGGCGATCCCGGGCTCCAGGGTCGCCGGCGACTCTGGGCCAGGGGGTTTTCCCCCATTTTGTGTCCGCTTTTACTGTTTTTTTATTCTTTTTTCTTCTGTATTTTTCCTTGACATTTTCTTATCATTTATTGGCCTGATTTCCCTGTAGAGAACCTAATGAGAATCCTTGCATTTTGATTTGCAAAGTTTCTAATTTTCTGAGAAAGTCGGAGACTTTGTCGCGTAGAGCTGCCGATTTTCCGTCAGAAGCTGAAACTGGGCCAAACGATGTCGGAATGACCTGAAATTTGAGGTGAAGCCTCCTGAGCAATAAATAAGACCAACCATAGGCTTTTGTTTGAGTTTTGAAGCCGTTTGGGGTCCTATCACTAGTAAACTTGCTTTTGTCGTGATGAAGATGTCGCGGCTTGATGTGCGGTCAATCGATGTCCGATTGACTTGAAATTTGACAGAGAACCTATTGGAGTTATTTTAAGATGATCCATAGGCTCTATCTTGGAAACCATGGTCCCGGGGAGCTTCGCCGACGAGAGGCCTGATTTGGCTTCCGAGCGGCAAAGTCTAGTCAAATGTTAACGAAATGACCTGAAATTTGACGTGTAGCCCTTTGTAAGCATTTTGAAGCCGTCCATGTGCTCTATCTGATGAGTGATGGCCTCGGTGGTTCTTGTCGCCTAGAGGCTTAATTTAGTTGTTCGAGTGTTTATGTAGGGTCAAACGTTGTCGGTTTGACTCGGAACTTGACGTGGAGCCTTTTGGATGTATTTTGAGATCATCCGTCAGCTCTGATCGAAGATTTGGTGTCTCCGATGCTTTCGCCGCCAGGAGCTCCTTTTCAGCAGCTGGAGAAGCGAAGTTAAGCCAAATGATTTTGAAATGGCCCGAAACTTCTTGTGTACTCCTCTTTTGGCTGTCTTGAAGGATCTTGCAGTTTTTGTTTGATTCTGATAAGATTTGATTTTTTGGAAGTAGCACTGCCTATTTATGGCAGGTTGCGACTTCATGTAGCTTTTTGGAACTTGAAGAGGCAAAGTGACATTTTTGGTGTCAGCTTGCTGAGTAAGAGCAGGCTGAACTTGCTGAGTGTCAGCTTAGCTTGACGATGTGTCGTCTTCTGGCTCTGAATCCGAATCTGTGTCTTGCATGATAGACACGAAAGAGACAACAAATTTGCCCCCAAGCTTTTGCTTTGCCTTCTTCACTTTAGTTGTGATGACCAAAGGCTTTGAAGGTTTGAGGGAGATGATGAATGGAGTTTGAATGCTCTCTTCGGATTTACCGGATGGTTTGTTTTCTTCCGGCGATTATTGAGGAGCCTTGCCTTTATCTTTCTGGAGATTTTCGGCAAAGGGTGCTGTGTGCTTCTCCTCTTCTTCTTTTTCACCTTCATACATTTGTGAGTCTGCAAAGTGGACTTCTTTACCTTTGAAGGGTTTTCTGTCCGCAAAGACTCGATGTATCATGCCGTCGTCGCCAACAAACTTGATGCATTGATGTAAAGTTGAAGAGACAACACCATTCTCGTGGATCCAAGGGCGTCCGAGAGGGATGTTGTAGCATGAAGGGGTTTTTATTGCATACACTGTGACCTCAGAGATAAGATCAACAATCTTCAACTTGAACCTGATTTTGCCGATAGGCCTTTGAGTACTCCCATCATATCCGAAGATAGATACAGATGTGTGGCTCAGCTTGCTGGGTGGGATGCCCAACTCTTTAAGAGCCGATGTGGAGATGAGGTTGAGTGCAGAACCTGGGTCGATCTGAACTCTGTGCATAGGCATTTCCTTGATGTACCCTGTGAAGTACAGGGGTCGGTTGTACCTGGTTTCGCCAAGTAGGAGGTCGTCCTTTGTGAAGGCGATGGTTGCACTGGCTGCTTTTTTAACTGAGAGGCATTCAATGCATGATCCCTCAGTTTTCTTCTTTTCTCCCTTTGAGGAAGCTTTTGAGTTTTTGACCCGGTAATCCATTTCAATTTGGAGGACTTGCGGGGCATGTTTGTCGACATCCTCATTCAGCTTTTGTAATTCTGAAATGAGATTATCACGAGTGTGCGGAGACATTCGTAATAAATCTAGGATGTGCAGACGTGCAGGTATTGAAAGAAACTGCGATTCAGATCTGAATTAGCGGAAGACATTTATGGCTAATTTGTAACATGACAGATTTTAAAAAATCTGATTTGGGCAGCATAAATCAGCCATAGAGATCGCATGAGAACTCCATGAATTCATGACCAACAAGTGCATAATTAAAGGAGAAAGAAGAAGACTATTACCTCGAAGATTTGTAGACTTCAAATCTCTGAAAAAATAGATCCAAAGGCCCGAACTCAGACTCGCAACTAGCAAACAAATTGTTGGAATTTTCTGCAGTAGTGTTGCCCTTCTCTATCTCGCTTCCAAATCTGATCGGCTAAGATGGTGGGATCTTAATCTAGGAATTGAGAACTATTTTTCCAAGGAAAAATCTCAGACCTAATGCTCTCTTCAATGAAGAAGAAAACCACCCAAGGCTGGACGTGTGGGACACTTGCACTCTCTTGTTGTGTTGGACGTCCAAGGTGGAAGCTCTCTCCCTTTTATAGAAACTTTACGGTAGCTTTCCTAAAAAGTTATCTCTCCTTATTCTCAAAGATGTCCTAAAAGGAAAGTATAATCTAAAGATTTATTTCCTTTTAGATACAATCCAATTAGAAAAGGAAACTAAGGAACTTCCCATGCAATTAGTAATCCTAGTTGTACAACACTTACTAATTTTAAGTTCCGATGCCGCCACATACTCTGCTTCCATGGTAGAATCAGCAGTACAGGATTGCTTGACACTTCTCCATGATATAGCCCCTCTTGACAAAGTAAAGACGTACCCTGAGGTAGACTTTCTGGCATCACTATCAGATTGGAAATCAGTGTCTGTATACGCCAAAGGCGTTAGATCATCTGCTCGAAAGGTTAGCATATAATCTTTCGTTCTTCGAAGATACTTGAATATATGCTTAACAGCTGTCCAATGCATAGGTCCAGGGTTTGACTGATATCTGCTAACCATGCCAACGGCAAAGCAAATATCTGGTCTAGTACATAACATGGCATACATGAGGCTTCCAACAGCGGATGCATATGGAATTCTCCTCATGTTCTCTATCTCTTCAGATGTCTTCGGACATTGATCTCGAGACAGTGGTACTCCATGTCTAGAAGGTAGGAGACCCTTCTTGGAGTCATGCATGTTAAACTTGACCAATATCTTCTAAATGTATGAAGATTGGGATAGGGCTAACATCTTATTCTTGCGATCACGCAAAAGCTTGATCCCTAAGATATAGTTGGCCTCACCCAAATCCTTCATCTGAAATTGAGAGGATAACCAGACCTTTATGGATGACAATAAGCCTACATCATTTCCTATGAGTGATATGTCATCTACATACAGAACCAAAAATGCAACTGCTTTTCCACTTCCTTTCTTATACACACATGGTTCATCAATGTTTTGATCAAAGCCAAAAGATTTGACTGCCTGATTAAACTTGATGTTCCATGCTCTAGATGCTTGCTTAAGTCCATAAATGGACTTCTTAAGTTTACAAACCATGTTATCTTGGCCACTAGCAATGAAACCCTCTGGTTGCATCATATAGATGCATTCGTCAAGACTTCCATTAAGAAAAGTTGTCTTGACATCCATCTGCCATATCTCGTAGTCATAATGACATGCGATGGCCAAGAGAATCCTTATGGATTTAAGCATAGCCACTGGTGAAAAGGTTTCCTCATAATCGATACCCTCTTTTTGAGTATATCCTTTCGCCACCAGTCTTGCTTTGAAGGTTTCCACCTTCCCATCCACTCCTCTCTTCCTCTTGTAGATCCACTTGCACCCTATGGGTTTAATCCATTCAGGTGCATCTACAAGTTCCCAGACTTGATTGGAATACAAAGAATCCATTTCAGATTTCATCGCTTGCTGCCACATGTCAGCATCTATATCCGTTACTGCTTCATCATAACTAGTAGGATCCTCAACTAGATCTTCAGAGTCTGTCTTAAAAGACACTCCTAGATATCTTTCTGGCTGTCTAGAAATTCTCCCACCACGACGAGGCTCCGGAGTGTTTAAAGGAATATCTTGTTCATCTACTGTCTCAGGATCTGGTACAGATGTTATAGGAGATCCCGGAAGAATCTCCTCAAGGGTTTCTTTACAACTAAGCTCTTGGTGCATCATACAATCATCCTCCAAGTACCTAGCATGAGTGTTGATGAGCACTTTTTGCTCCTTTGGATGATAAAAAAATGCCACCTCTCGTTCCCTTAGGATACCCAATGAAGTAGCACATTTCCGATCTGGGTTCTAACTTGGTAGCTTTATCATTCAGTACATAGGCTGGACAACCCCAAATGTGGATATGTCTTAAACTAGGTTTTCGACCTGTCCACATTTCTTGCGGTGTCCTAGGTACTGATTTAGAAGGTACCAGATTTAAAATGTATGCTGCTGCTTCTAGGGCATATCCCCAAAAAGATATAGGTACGGTTGCATTACTCATCATAGACCTTACCATATCAAGAAGGGTACGGTTTCTTCTCTCCGCTACACCATTTTGCTGGGGTGTACCCGGTGCAGACAACTGAGACACAATCCCATGTTTTATGAGGTAATCTTTGAACTCACCCAGTAGGTACTCGCCACCTCGATCAGATCGAAGGGCTTTGATATGTTTTTCTAGTTGTAGCTCCGCCTCAGCCTTGAATTGCTTGAACTTATCAAACGCTTCAGACTTGCGTCGCATCAAGTATACATATCCATACCTAGAGTAATCATCGGTGAAGGTGATGTAATACTCATACCCTCCTCAAGCCGGTTTGTTCATAGGACCACACACATCAGTGTGAATCAATTCTAACAACTCCTTTGACCTTAATCCCTTTCCAGAGAATGACCTTTTGGTCATCTTTCCCTTGAGACAAGATTCGCACTGAGGAAAAGGTTCGAAATCTAATGAGCTCAAAGGCCCATCTTCTACCAACCTCTGAATCCATTTTAGGTTAATGTGACCCAAACGTAAGTACCAAAGATATGTGTCATTGATTGAAGATACCTTCCTCTTAAGGGAAGTTGAGTTTTTCTTGTTGTACATTATGCAGTGTAGGAGCAATAGGATATATATAAAATAAGTTGTCATGTATTCTACCGGAACATATAATATTTCCATCTCTACTGATATCAATACCAGAATGGAAAGAAACTGAATAATTAAATTCAATTAATCTGGAAACTGAAATTAAATTCTTCCTCATGTCCGGAACATAGAAAACATTATTCAAAACTAATATCCTATCACATGGAAAATGTTAGGTAACAACTCCTACTGCAACTGCCCAAACTTTAGCTCCAGTTCCGACTCTAAAGGCAAACTCTCCTTTCTCAATTCTCTGCATTATCTGAAACCCTTGCAATGAATTGCAGATATGATTAGTGGCTCCTGAGTCTACTATCCATGAGTCAGTAGAATCAACCACTAGACAAGTTTCAATATAGTATGAAAAATTCTTAACTGAGGCCAGGAACTTGGGACAATCTTTCTTCCAATGACCTTTGAGGCCACACTTGAAGCATTTCCCTTTGGGCTTTCTATCTGTACGATTGTCCTTCTTATTACCAGTGTTGTCCTTTTTCTGCCCTTTTCCCTTATTCTGCTTCTTCTTGGACTTCTTCCCTTTCGGGTTTAGTTTAGAGGAAGACTGGAAAAAATGAGCTTGGGCTTTGGGCTTCATGATGGCCTCTGCCGCCTGGAGTTCTTTCATTAACTCAGGTAGAGTCATGTCCATCTTGTTCATATTGAAATTGAGCTTGAACTGATTGAAAGAGTCCGGCAGAGTTTCGAGAATCATGTCAGTTTGACTTCCTGCATCAATCTCAGCCCCTAGAATCTCAGCTTCATTGAAACAATCCATCAGCTTGAGCATATGCTCTCTGACAGGTGTTCCCTCAGCCATCCTAGCATTCATGATAGTCCTCATAGCAGCTTGCCTAGCTGGCCTGCTTTTGTCTACGAACACTCAAACAAGGACATCATGATTTCATAGGCTGTGTCCATTTGCTCGTGCTGTGTTTGCAACACGTTGGACATGGAAGCGAGCATGTAGCATTTAGCCATGCTATTCACTTTCTTCCATTTCCTCTCAGCCTCTAACTGGTCATCAGTAGAATTAGCATCAACATCAGGACAGGTTTCCAGCAAGACATACTTGTACTCCTCAGCAGTGAGTACTATGTCAAGATTTATTTTCTAATCTACGTAGTTAGGGCCAGTCAGTTTGTTCTCACGAAGAATGCACATCAACGGACTAAAAGAATCTTTACCCATCTCTTTCTGGATATAAAACGGTTTATAATTAGACATGCAGTATATATGTAATATGCATATGGTGCTTGTTACAAAAGGAAAAACAAAGCACAAAACTTTTTACATTATTCAACCCCAATCATAATGTATCAGTGTTTCAACCTCCTCATAGACCCTCCATCAAAGGGATGGCCAAGCCTACAGTCACGTTGAATTAAGGCATACTTATTTGGATTATTACTATCTGGATACACATCCAGTGGTAGTCCAATCACTGATTGGTTTGGCCTCATATGACAAATAACCTTAAACTCCTAGGGAGGGGTCATTACCGTCTTATGTCAAGTGTATAACCATCTCTTATGAAATTTTCCATAATGTCTATGATTAAGTCTTCTGAAGGGAAGAGACTTTTATCCATCCTAGAAGTGACCTTTAGTAAAGAGCTCCACCGAAGGGATGGCCGCTCCCACTAACACTTCATTGACATTCTATAGAAGTGATCTTTAGTAAAGAACTCCACCGAAGGGATGGCCGCTCCTACCAACACCTCATTATGAATATTCACATTAGTTCACCCATTAACCCATCAAAGCGGTCTTTAGTAAAGAACTCCACCGAAGGGGTGGCCGCTCCTACTAACACCTTAATGAGATAACATGAACCGAAAATGAAAGGCCGTGGGGTCTTTCCTAAAACCCTCTCCCACTTGATTATTTATCACTAGGGTTTATACTTTTTTACCTTTACATTGTTTTACGCAAAAGCTCTTTTTAAATCTAGCAAACTTGGTTAATTAAATTCATGACTTAATGACTTAAGTCACCTTAAAAATAAATAACCTTTGCTTTAAAACATTTGAGAAAATCCCTTTAAAGAATCAAAAACCTATCTTGGGTTACGAAAACCCATAGGTAGCATCTAATTATATTTTAGTTTAGCCTTCTTTGGAAACCAAAGGTACCAAGATAAACTAAACCCTATCCAATTTTAAACCTTAGACAACATAGAGGTGCTGGTCTAAGTCCCGTTTAAAACAATTTGCCAAACTAAAAACAATCTAATACAAAAAGATGCCAATTTTAGAACCTAATGGTGGCCATGTTTCTAGGTGACAATTATAGCAATTATATAAAGCATTCATCCATACATTCCATATATAAAAGCAAATAAAAGTATGCAATCCTTGATGGCTCCTTGCTCTTCGGACTTGTAGTCCTTATCGAACTAGGACATCAAAAATAGATCTCATCTTGCACCAAGAAGTCTTGTCTCCTCCACCACTAAGGAATCCGGTTACTTGCAACCTTTCTTGAAACTTTCTTCTTCTTGCTTGTTCCAATAAATTAAATTTATACAAGCGAACCCATAAAAAACAAAACCCCAAATTACATTGGAGATACCTATGCTTTTCAAGAAAGCTTACATCAAGACTAGTTGGAATAAAAGTAAAGAAAGAATTACAACTTCCTATGATTGCTAAACACGCAATCGTACACTTTCCAACTATTGAAAAAACATCCAAATCCACATTACAATCATGCGAACCATCAAGGATGTAATACATGGCTGCAAACAAAGAGGTTAGTGCATGCAAACACACTATGTGCATCATTAAACAAATCTGAAAAATAAATTCCAGCAATGTTAATGAAACTTGCACACAACATGCATCACAACATAACTTTAATAGGGTGCCACCATGCCCATAATCAATCTAGGATTAATTATACACAACATGGGATCATGATTTCACATGGAGTGGCTCTGATACCACTGAAAGAAACTGCGATTCAGATCTGAATTAGCGAAAGACATTCATGGCTAATTAGTAACATGACAGATTTTAAAAAATCTGATTTGGGCAGCATAAATCAGCCATAGAGATCGCATGAGAACTCCATGAATTCATGACCAACAAGTGTATAATTAAAGGAGAAAAAAGAAGACTATTACTTCGAAGATTTGTAGACTTCAAATCTCTAAAAAAATAGATCCAAAGGCCCGAACTCAGACTCGCAACTAGCAAACAAATTGCTGGAATTTTCTGCAGTAGTGTTGCCTTTGATCTTCTTATCTATCTCGCTTCCAAATCTGATTGGCTAAGATGGTGGGATCTTAATCTAGGAATTGAGAACTATTTTTCCAAGGAAAAATCTCAGACCTAAAGCTCTCTTCAATGAAGATGAAAACCACCCAAGGCTGGACGTGTGGGACACTTGCACTCTCTTGTTGTGTTGGACGTCCAAGGTGGAAGCTCTCTCCCTTTTATAGAAACTTTATGGTAGCTTTCCCAAAAAGTTATCTCTCCTTATTCTCAAAGATGTCCTAAAAGGAAAGTATAATCTAAAGATTTATTTCCTTTTAGATACAATCCAATTAGAAAAGGAAACTAAGAAACTTCCCATGCAATTAGTAATCCTAGTTGTACAATACTTACTAATTTTAAGTTCCTAATCCAAAAAGGAAACTTTCTCATAGGAATACTAATCCAAAGAGGAGTCCAACCTTCCAAGTAGAGAGACCTACTCAAAATTGAAAACCTTACCCATGGAAATCCCATTATGGACGTCCCTCATGATAATGCACACCATGGCCCACATACAATTTATCTAGGATTAAATTCATGTATGCCATCAAAGGCCTATTTGAATTTAAACTCAAAATTATTTTTCCACTAAAATAATTCATCCTTATGTTATCTAAACATTTTAGGAAACCATGCCAATCTTGGTAAGTGACTAGAGAAGGGACCAAAAGACATATTTGCCATTGGCTCCCAAAATGACCAAAATGTCCATGCTAAACCCATAGCAACATTAAGACCATTTTAGCCTTAACTAATTTCACTAAAGAGTTATGGTTGAACTCCAAGGACAAATATATAATATAATAAGCTCGTCATAAAATGACGGTTGTCTTCAACCTACTAAGTGTAATGACCTGAATGCCCCTCTATGTAACATCCATAATCGAGTCAGGTTATCACATGTACTATCAACCTTCTCGATTACATCTAAACCTTAGAACTTCATATCCTTAACATAATCATCATCCGGATATCATTCTCTTGATCCAGGGAGCGACCCACAAGTTCAATATCCATATGGAACATCTATATACTAAGATCTTAGATTTTGATGATTAATCGGATAATTCTAAGGGGACGATCATTCCATCATTAGATGGCATATATTCTTTATTGCATCTGCACGTCCCAACTAATCAAGTCCGAGTACCCAAAACACAGAGCTGTTGACCCATGAAAAGAATCTCACCCATAGTGAATTAAAGCACAAGAACTTGACTTCGTCAGTTCATCCACAAATGCTCAAGATTAAGAGCATTGGTCACTCAGTAGCATGAGGTGACTTGATCTCTCTCTGTGATTGTACTATTTTAGAGATCACACCTACCATGGTCCTGTTCAATGCATTGCATATGCACTAATGAGATGAATCTGGGAAAGCCCTCCCATGACTTAGGTAAGTCACCCTGAATACAGGAGAGTCTCTCATTATAACTTATACCAAGATGAAGTGCCCAGCTCCATCTCTCAGTTATGAACAAATATGTTGTTTCCAGTCCATGAATTAGACCTATCTGTGTGTAGACACTACACACCTAATTCATTTACTAGAAATAATGGGCCTTACACAACCATACATATATACATGTTTAAGCATAAAAGAGTCATTCCATTAAATAACCAGTAAATATCCAGTAACAAAAGATGAGTGTGCAGCTAGTGGGCTTTAGGGCATACACCAATCCCAACAGGTATGTGCTTGAAGTGGTCAATCAAGTCATACTTGAAAACCTCCTTAGGGCCTGCCTGCATGTTCATCATTGTTTCCACTAGGGGCGCTTACAATATCTTTTCCCGAAGGATTTACATATGTAAAGGAAGATTGGTTGTAATTTTTGTGGTAGTCCCGGCCAGAGCAGGTGCCTCTACCAACTTCGAGAGCTTCTTGAGAAGGGTCTTTGTTTGGAAGATTGTCTTCAGGATCAAGAGGCTGTCGTTTTTCATTTGCTAAGGATGTATCAGCAGCAGAGTTGCCATCCTCAGTGATTGTGTTGCACGGAGCATTTTCCGGGAACAAGTCCAGAACAGCATCCAGCAACCTTTCTTTTTCGTTGACTAATTCTTCATCCCAAGCATCAATAGCTGGGAATTCTTCAGTCAGGAAGGGTGTGAACTTTGAAGTCACAGTCTCAGGAGAAGAAACCTGAGAGGGTGTCATCTCAGTGAAAGTCACGTGAGATGAGGTGGCTCCAGAAGATAATTGCTAGGCGTCGCCGCAGTGTAAGTGATCTCATCAGACGATGTTTCGTTAGAGCTATAATCCCGAATTATCACATTACAGGAAGCTCTGACAGGAGACGTTGCCTGATCGGAGTCAGACTCATCCTCGGATGTAAGAGGATCGTCTATCCAGCAATTTTCTCCATTTTCAGGAGTTAAGGGAGGATGTACCTGATGGTCTTCAGGGACTTCAGGCTCTGGATTATGAGGAGGCTCGTTGACGCGGTCTTGCTCTTGTTCTAGAGAGAGACACTGCAAGATCCTTGCATATTCTTCAAGATCAGGCATGGGAGCCAAATCTTCTTCTTCATCAGCTCTTTGTGGCTCAACATTATTGATTTCCACTGGAGCAATGAGGGGTGCTGGTTCAACAGCATTTTCTTGTACAGCGTCTTTGTCTTCTTCATCATCAGACCAGGATCCTTGTGGCTGTAGAGGGTTATACCAGATTACTGGCATAAGATGATTCTTAGGAACCCATTCTTCATCGGAGAGGTATTCTCCTGTTCCAAGGGACTCCTCCTACTCGTCTGTGTAGTTGGATTCGAATCCATCATCGGTGTTGCTAGACTCGTATCCATCAATGGAGAATCTAACTACAGAATTGCAAGAGTATGATGCCTCCTGCGTGGCTTCTTTGAATTGAGGTCACATGAAATCACTGAGAGTGAATTTTCTTATCCCCTTTGAAGTCTCTGGAAGGGATGTTTTTGTTGCCTCCAATGAAGCGGTAGAGGAAGCCTCTGCCTTTTCTTGGACTTCTTGTTTTGGCTGGGTCTTATCTTACCTTTTAAGCTTGAGGAGATGTTTCCTAGCCTGCCTTTGCTGTTGAGCTGTAGGCTTTGTTTTCATGACCTCCCAATTTTCATCTTCCAGAAGATCGGGATGTACCCATATGGGTTGTCCATATGGTGTCAGGTAAGGAACCAGTTCTTCGGACGCTTGGATTGTGTTTATCACCTTGAAGGAAGTAGTGATCTTCTTCTTCGGTGATTTTGGTGTTTGTCCACATGACACCATGTTGACGGAGGTAGACCCATAGTTTTTGCCGAAGGTGATGACTCCATTTTTCCACATCTCGTTTATTTTCTCTCTCACAACGAAGCATTGATTGAGAGGATGCGAGATCATCTGGTGGTATGGACAGTACCGAGGATCGTTGGTTTTGCCAACATCACCCGATCTTTTGGGTTCAGGCAAAGTGAGCTTGCCCCACAAGGGCCCCGAAGATTTCATCAACATCTTCATCGAATGGGTATTTCTTTTCTACTCGCTCTTTGAAGGCATCAGAGAGTTCGGGTCTCTTACCAGCAGCTTTGTTTTCAGCTTTCTTTGGTGGCTGAGGAGCTAACTTGGTCTGCACATTGAGGACCTCTTTCTTCTTTGGTTTAAAGGTTGCAATGGCGGTTGGCTCTTTTCTTGATGATTTCTGATTGTTGAGGTCTTTAATCACCGTTTCAGCTTCCATGGAAGCTTCTAGGAGTTCTCCTAGGTTCTTTGATTTGTTACCGATGATCATGGAGCGGATTCTAGCTCTCATGTTGTTCCGGCAAATGTCGACTAGCGACGCTTGTGGCAATACATTAGAGCATTTGTATGCCATTGCTTTCCATATGTGAATGAAGTCATATGTTGACTCATTCTCCCCCTGTTTTAGGCTGCACAGCTGAGCCATAGTAGTAGGATGATCCTCACCTTTGAAGTGAGTCAAGAAACGTGTCTCTAGCATGACCCAATTTTGGATGGAGTCTTCCGGCAGAGTGGAGTACCAATCGAAGGCCGTACCTTTCAGGGTACTTGCAACGAGGTGGATCTTGAGTGCATCTTGATCCGCGATAGCTCCCGCCAGGATCTTGAAGTGGATGACGTGCTGTCTGGCTGATCATTTCTCCGTATATGTTTGGAGAGTAAGATGTTTGAATTTTGTGGGGAACGGGACCGAGTCCATCCATAAGGGATATGGTGGCTTGATCCCATGCTCCTTGAGTATATCATCTTCTTTTGCTTTTGCGAGGATACCGTCTACGTCCTTTTTGGTAAGGGCGCGTGACTCATTTTCTTCTCTATTTACCTCATCGTCTTGATAATTCGGAGGAGGTTCATTGTTCGCCTGATTTTGGAAGGCGAGGAGAAGGTTTTCCATCAAAGTTTCAATCCTCTACTGGCCTTGTTCCAACTGCTGGATGCGGGTGATCGCATCATCTTGAGGTGGATTGGGGAGTGGTGGCTCAGAATTTGTAGCCAGGATGTTCATCCTTCAGGATTCGAACGAGGAAACTGTCCTGGTGACTGAGCTGGGGCTCATTCTTTTTGAAGAAGAACTTGAGGAAGGATCACTCTGCCGTCCTTTGCTTGAAGGAGCAGGGGATTCTTCTGAATGTCTTCTTGTCCTGGAGACGCTGCAGGTCATCGGACGTCGGACATGGATTTTTGTTGCTGACTTTTGGCGCCTTCTGGTTTTTCCAACCATATGGACGGCAGCAACTTGGTTGGGTCTTTCTTTTTTGACCCATTTGGAAGAGACTTGAAGTGTAGGAGGCTGGGTCCTTTGCTTCTTTAGTCTCTTTTGGTAATACGACCAGCGGCGGCGTATACGACGAGCAATTTGAGCTTCGGTCAGCTCTGGCTGGGCTTTGACGATGAAGGATGTGCTCCCTCGGGCGCAGCAGCCAAGCCTGTCTTCTTTGTAGCTGGGCAAGGACAGGATGCGAACCCTGTCCTTCGCCTGTTGCAGCGAAGCTTTGAAATTTTCAAGTTCAACCCCTGTAGAGATGAAGCGTCGAGCTGCAGGTTTGTAGGCCTTAGCAGATGTCTGTAGAGGCCTTGTGATGCATGACTTGATTTTGGGCTTGTAGGAACAAGGCGGTTCATGCTGGGTTGACTTGGGAGTCAGGTTGGAGATGGGTCTCTCCTCTTTCATGTAAGCAAGAGGGTAGAACTGGTTCTCCTTTAGTGGGGCCAGGAATGCTGGCTTGGTGGATGTTTGGGACCTTCTTTGTTTTGGTGAAGGTCTTGGGGACCAAGTCTTGGGATAGACCTGGTCGTTTGCTGGTCGAGGCTTCGTGGGGCTGCCACGGGCTTCGGGCCTTCTGGTGCTCGCCTTTGGTGTCACGGTAGTGACACGTTGAAAGGCGAGTTTCTGCTTCTTGGAAGGAGCGGTTTGTTCCTCGGGAAGTGGGAATGGTCCCATCATCCCAAAGACGATAGTCCGGGGAGTCGAGGTCGACCCGGAGTTCAGAGAGTTGCCGAGGAAGTTGACGCTTCGGTAGCTGATGGGGCACTTGTAGGTGCGTGTAATTTGCTTCTGTTGAAGCATAAGTCGGTGCTTGTTCTCGTTGAAGGTAATGGTTAGTGAAGCTGCCATTATTAGTTTTTGAAAAGTTACTGAAACAAGACCACATCCATTAGTAATCACAAGAATATAATGATCATAAATGGGAAGTTCTATAGTTTTGTCTTTTCAAATTGCTCGAGGGAGATGACCCAAGCAATATGAAGAAGGCAGAAAGCCATAGAGGGTACAATTGTTCTGATCGCAGGTATGGAAGCCCAGAATGAGCATCCCAGTGACTGCTAGAAGCAATTGTGAACTTAAATTCGACTTATCGAGAAGCAGAGCTTGCTCGAGGTAAGAAGAATATAAGGTTGGAGTTACAAATGTGCCAGTCGCGAATACAGTAGACCCTGAAAGGGCGTACTAGTACCGCTAGACACAAATGTTTTGAGACCGCATCCATGAGATGAGATTCTCTGTTTTGAAAGGTCAAGATTGGATTCATCAAAGAGGGCAGATGGTATTCCGATCCAAATACGGTCTTAGCGATTTCCGCGAGCGCCAGTATTCAGAAGGAAATGAACCATAATTTCTCGAATCTGAATCCAAAAATGATGAGTTTTTTTTTTTAAAGGCCAATATCGGGTTCATCAAATAGAGCAAAAGGCACTCCAATCTGAACACGGGCTCAGCGATTTCCGCGAGCGCCAGTGCTCAGAAAGGAGAAGACCAAGATTTCTCCAATCTAAACCCAAAATGACGGAAGTTTTTTTTTTTTTTTGAAGATTTTTTTTTAAGATTTTTTTTTAAAAAAATATTTTTTTTATTTTTTTAAAGATTTTTTTCTTGAAATTTTTTATTTTTTATTTTGAAAATTTTTTTATTTAAAAGATGAGAGAGTACACATAGGCCTCCTAACCCGGTCTTATGAAATCTCGATTGATAGAATTGCCCCCAGGTAAGGGTATGATTACTTAATGAACCCGTTTGGAGGACCCTTACCTAGAACAGTCAAGCTGTCTCCACACTCTAGACAAGGCTTTTCTTGAATCAACCGTGATCAAAGAACGCAGTTGGTTTAACCTTAGTGGTCTATGTCTTTTTTTATTTTTTATTCTTTGTTTTTTATTTTATTTTATTTTTATTTTTAGATTTTTAATGAACTCATCGAAGAGAAACGATGGGCCAAAACCTTAGTCGAACATTTCTGCAAGCACGATGAACGATAGGAAAGGATTAAGGTTTCTCAATTTTGAATCCATAAAATCCGATTTTTTGTTTTTTTTTTTTTAATGAACTCATCGAAGAGAAACGATGGCCCAAAACCTTAGTCGAACAGGCTCAACATTTCTGCAAGCACGATGAACGATAGGAAAGGATCAAGGTTTTTCAATTTTGAATCCAAAATCCGATTTTTTTTAAAAGAGAAAGAGTGGAAATAAATTCAAAGAATCAGGAATTTTCAAAAAATCTCATCTCATTTTTTTTAGATGCGGAATCCAACATAGGCCACCAATTAAAAAGTAGCCAATGAATCAAGAAAAGAAGTATAAGCATAGAGTAATAGATATGATATGCAAATATCTCATTTCTAGCATCGTGTTCTCAAATGAACGAGTCCCACCGGGTGTGCCAGCTTGATGGACCAGCGCATTTTGCCCGATCGGTTCTACCGAGGTCGGCGGACATGGGAGTCCGTTTGGGTCCGACTCTTTCGTAACCGGAGGGGGGCAGAGGCGTGCATCAACATTTCTTTTGTGTGGGTGTGCCAGATTTTCTATTTTACTTGGAATTGCAAGTGGTGATCCGGAGATCAACCTTCGCAAGTAAAAAGGAAATCAACTTCTTTCAAGTTTTCCATTGCACATAAATTTAAGAAAAGAGATATTTTCTTGATTTGCCGTGAAAGGCGAATTTTTGGCATTTTTAGCCGATTTTTGGCGTTTATAGCCGATTTACAATTCTTATCAATAATGAAAGACAAGAGTTGTGATTTTTGTCTCTTTTAAAAAAATACAAACTACAATGAAAAGCAAGAAAAGGAGGATCTAACTTCTCAGGAGATTGTGGGGGACTCGTTCAGATTGACGGTCGAAAGCCATCTGTGGACTTCGCCATCATCCATGCAGATGAGAACAGAGGATGCTATTGATTCGCTTGGCTTGGCTATAACCTCAGGTTTTTAGAGGATAAAGACCAAAAGGAGGTCCTATGTCCAATAAAAAGGTAAGTAGACGGGCTGAAAAGCCACGTCTAAGCCATTTGGAGGTAGAAGGAGAAGGCGAGGACCTTGGGGGGGAGGGTACCCCCCAAGGGACTTTTGTCACCTTGTAACGGTGGTCGGTGTAGAACTTCCGCAAAGTTTTTTCTCTTTCTTTCTCTGGATTTCTGTGCCTTTTTTCTGTCTGAGTTTTCGGATTTTCTGCAGTCTGTTGTGTGTTTTCTGTGTTGTGTTTTCTTCTTGGAGTGCTCTCCTATTTATAGGCATTTTGGTAGCCATTTAGGAGGGTTTATGGGCTTTTATTATCATTAAGCCGCATAATGGGAGGAGTTACAGGATTGAATTTCTTTATTTTGTAACTCCTTTTTCTTGGCTTCTAATTGGCCCGAGGAGATTGAGGGCATTTAATCGCCTTTAATCGCCATGATAGGAGGATTTTCATGGGTTAAATGCCATGAATCTCTTGACTTGTAACTCCTGGATGCTTGCTTCTGATTAGGCCGTCCAAAGAAATGGATTAATGACTGTAATAAAGCTAGTCAATTAATCGCATTAAGTGGTCGCCAAGCAGTTGAGGAGTCGCGGGCCGTGCCGCGTCTTTTGGGATTCTTCTGGTGATGATCATCGATGGATCTTCATGTACATCGACATTGGATGACCATGTAACTTCAGGTATTGTTTGCCAATAGCGGGTCGGTGCCATCTGTCCTGTCGATTTCTCGATCGGTCGGGTAGAAAGCACACTTTTTTTGGTTGATCGGTTGGCGATCAATGTTGATTTTAATACTCTTGATGATTGACCCGTGTTTTTGACGGATGTCAGAGGATTTGGTGTCTCAAAAGTATGAATTTTGGGAAATCCGAGGAGTCAGACGCTTCGAATCGCGAAAAACGATAAAAAAACGGGGTTTCCGGGGCCCTCCCGGCGATCCCGGGCTCCAGGGTCGTAGGGGCCGGCGACCCTGGGCCAGTTTTCCCCCCTTTTGTCCCGTTTTGTGTCCATTTTTACTGTTTTTTTATTCTTTTTTCTTCTGTATTTTTCCTTGACATTTTTTTATCTTTTATTGGCCTGATTTACCTGTAGAAAACGTGATGAGAATCCTTGCATTTTGATTTGCAAAGTTTCTATTTTTCTGAGAAAGCCGAAGACTTTGTCGCGCAGAGCTGCCGATTTTCCGTCAGAACCTGAAACTGGGTCAAACGATGTCGGAATGACCTGAAATTTGAGGCGAAGCCTCTTGAGCAATAAATAAGAACAACCATAGGCTTTTGTTTTAGTTTTGAAGCCGTTTGGGGTCCTATCACCAGTAGACTTGCTTTTATCGTGATGAAGAAGTCTGGCTTGATGTGCGGTCAACCGATGTCTGATTGACTTGAAATTTGACAGGGAACTTATTGGAGTCATTTTAAGATGACCCATAGGCTCTGTCTTGAAAATCATGGTCCCGGAGAGCTTTGCCACCGAGAGGCCTGATTTGGCTTACGAGCGTCAAAGTCTGGTCAAATGTTGTCGAAATGACCTGAAATTTGACGTGTAGCCCTTTGTAAGCATTTTGAAGCCGTCCATGTGCTCTATCTGATGAGTGATGACCTTGATGGTTCTTGCCGCCGAGAGGCTTGATTTAGCTGTTCGATGGTTGATGTAGGGTCAAACATTGTCGGTTTGACACGGAACTTGACGTGGAGCCTTTTGGATGTATTTTGAGACCATCCATCGGCTCTGATCGAAGATTTGGTGTCTCCGATGCTTTCGCCGCCAGGAGCTCATTTTCAGCTGCCGGAGAAACGAAGTTAGGCCAAATGATTTTGAAATGGCCCGAAACTTCTTATGTACTCCTCTTTTGGCTGTCTTGAAGGAACTTGCAGTTTTTGTTTGATTCTGACAAGATTTGATTTTTTGGAAGTAGCACTGCCTATTTATGGCAGGTTGCGACTTCATGTAGCTTTTTGGATCTTGAAGAGGCAAAGTGATATTTTTGGTGTCAACAGCAACCAATGTTGACTTTACAGGCACCGATGTTGACAACTATGCCCATCTCGGTAACAGGCCATGGTCTCGGTCTCCCCCAGCCGAGTACTCCCACTTCGGTCACAGGCTCATATACGGCCAGCTCGGCCAGATCATGTCGGTCATAGCTCCACCACGGCCAGCTCCATTTTGGCCAAGCCCCCAGTTCGCCCCCGTCACTTCATTCTTGATCACTCATCTCGGCATCCATGCCAGAAGACTGACCAAGACTGCCGTTGACAGCTGTACTCTTACGTACACTTAGCCACGTGACAGGGCGTACGACAAGATATCACAAGCGCCCATATCTTCTAACAGAGCGGCTTCTACAGCTCTCAAGGCGCCGGGATAAGGCCCGATGGGACTGCAATTAAGAGAAACTAGGCTACGACGGGACTCTACTTCCCTAGTACCTGACAAGGTAGGCTATGATGGGACAGCTAACCACCTCCCTGCCTCCTCTCTTTTTCTATATAAACATAGCTACAACTTCAGAACAAGGGGCAGAAAAGAGACCACTCTGGTACGCCCATCTTCTTCCCCAAAAATCTCCATCATTTGCTTAGTTCTCACAATAACTTAGGCATCAGAGAGCCCTGTGCTGCCCACAGCCAGGGTCCTCTAACTGTCTGTTTCTCCCCTTTCAGGATCATAGCAGTTAATCTCCATTAGTCCATTTGGATAAGTCCTATCAGGCACCCCCTAATCTTGTAAGTTACATTTTTTGCACTTACACTAACGATGAGACCAACTCTAATAAGATAAAATTAAGGAATACCCCATTTATTGAGAGGGCGTTTATTTTGAATGACTTAGGTTTTAATAGGTGGTTACCATTTAGAGTTTCACTCCTTCAACTTTGGATCTTTATATTAATCAAAGGGTTCATGGATAGATATTGTGGTAGTTCGATGGTAGTGAAATGTTCACAATGCAAAGAAAGCAATTTTTTTTTTTTTTTTTGCTTTTCTCTATTTCTGAGAAATCAATCATGCTCTTTTGTTTTTATTTTTATTTTTGCTAAATAGATGCTTTGAATGTGAGGACTAAGGATCCATCCGTGGTCGATGTTGTAGAATGGTCATGATGCCTTGCTGTTAAGTGTTTTTTTCTTTTTCTTTTTTTTGGTAAAAGTGCTGTTGAGTGTTACATCATTGGTTGTCACTCTCCTCATGCTTATTAGATCAAAGTTTTTCCATAACAACTCTAAACAACATATTTAGTGAATACTTATACAAATTGTCAAAACACCTTAAAATATACAATATCAAGCATAACTCCAAAGATTAGTCCCTAAACAATACAAGACATTCTATAATAAGTAGCCCACCAACTTCAGTTGTGGACAACACACCAAATCAATGAAAGTTCTCTTAGGCTTGCATATATGTTCAATTGTTCATTATCAGTTATGAGCGTCTCAATTTAAGGTATTTTTGTCAATCCGCTTAATTGTAGCTCAAATGGTGAGGAATCTCACCATAAATAGATGCAACTAGAGATTAATCTTAAAGGTTTTCTTGGATAGAAACTTGGGTAGCGTGAGTGTGCGGAAGTATGTAATGTTAGAAAGAGAAAAACAATTGAAATTTTTTATCATCATTTCTTTAATAAATAATTTCAATCACTGTAAACAACCTCAGAGAATATTTATACTTGCTACAAATTATCCAAAGAGGGCTTTTATTGACACTGTGGTTTTGTCTCTCCACAAAAAAAAAATCAAAATTCTTAAACTACCCCTCCCTCTCCCTCTCCCTCTCCCTCCACCTCCACCCTCTTCCTTCCTCCCTCCGGTCTCCGGCGGGGAGGGAGAACGGCCGGTAGCCCCGCTCGGCCTCCCCCCATTTTCCCTCTGTCTTGCCCCCTCCCTCCCTCTCAATTTTCTCACCCTCTCCTTCTCTCCCTTCCTCTTCTTCTCTCTCCTTCCCTCCCCACCTCTTCCTCTCTTCCTTCGAGTGAGGAAGAGAGGAAGAGGTGGGGAGGGAGTGAGGAAGATGTGGGGAGGGAAGGAGAGAGAAGAAGAGGAAGGGAGAGGAGAGGTGAGAAAATTGAGGGGGAGGGAGGAATAAAGAGGGAGGGAGTGGGAGAGTGGGGAGGGAGGAAGAAAGAGCCGGGCCATTCTCACTTCCTGCCAGAGACGGGGGCGGGGGGCGGGCTGGCCGACCGGGGCTGCCGGCCGTTCTTCTCACTCCCTGCCAGAGACGGGACGGAGGGAGGGGTAGTTTATGATTTTTTTTTTTTTTTTGTGGGAGAGAAAATAGAGGGGAGGGAGGAAGAAAGAGGAAAGGGAGGGGTAGTTTAGGATTTTTTTTTTTTTTTTGAAGTGTGGAGAGACAAAACTGATGCGAATAGAAACCCTCTTATTCAAAATACCTCAAAATGCTGGTGAAGCCCCGATGTATAAAAGAAGATTAGTCGCAGCAAAATACACTACATTTATCATAAGCATTTTCCATCACCAACTTTAGTTGTGCGACCCACCAAAAGTAAGTAGCCGTAGGTGTACGCCTCTGTTCATATTCATTTACCAAAACGCCTCCCCGGTTAGAAGAGAGAAAATGGAGAAAGCTCTGCTCTTCTTCCTCTATATATTCATGATAGCTTTCTTGCCAGGTAGAAATTTCAGTCTCTCTTCTTCAGTCTGTCTGCAGTCTACTATTGTTTGATTTAAAAGACTTGATTTCAAAATGAAGTTTTTGTGGGTGTTTTTAATAATCTTCTTTGTAGGGATTGAAGTGAATGCTTCTAAACATCATCATAATGCTCGTCATCGCCATAGACATCTGTTTGTTTTCGGAGATTCGTATGCTGATACTGGAAATATAAATAGACTCCTGGCAAATTCGTGGAAGTCCCCATATGGAGAGACCTTTCCTGGGAAGCCCACTGGCCGTTTCTCTGATGGTCGGGTCTTGACTGATTTCATAGGTAAGTAGTGTCAAATCTGTTTTGAGATGGGTTTCTTCTCTTAATTTGAAATGCTTTTTTTTTTTTCCTGTCAATTTGGAGAGGTGGGTTTTGATTAGTTTGGCATGATGGATTTTCATTTGTATGTTTTATGAGAATTAGAGCTGTCTGTTTTATTTATTGTGGGGTCATGGGTCTCTCTCTCTGTGTTATTTGAGATTTAGAGCTGTAAGTTTTATTAAGTTTGGCATGATGGGTTTTCATTTTTCGATCCTATGTGAGAATTTGAGAAGTGAGATTTAGTTAGTTTGGCATGTTGGGTTTTCATTTGTCTCTCTTCTCTCTGCTTTTCTCATGTACGGTTAATTTTCTTATGGTCGATTTATTTTTATTTTTTTTTCTACATTGGAAACTTTAACTCAGTCTCACACACTCAAGTCCCCTCTTCTTGGGGAATTTCTTACGGTTCGTTTGGATGAGAAGAAAAGATCTTATTTTCTGTTTTGTCTGCATCGAAGACGACCCGTTGAATCCTTTCAATGTAAACTGTCCGTGGAAAATTCTTTGGAAAAGTTTTAAAACAGGCCTTAGTTTTTTTTATATTTCAAAACAGGATAAAATTAGATTCTGATTTCAAAATAAGCTTTAATTTTTTGAAAACTATTTTAATTGAGGACATTCCGTGAATTTTAGCATCTTCCCGCAGTTTATTCCCTTTTTTTTTTTTAAAACCCCGAAAATGCCCTCCTCCAGTCCTTCAACCCATCCAAAGACTATGCAACAGAATGGCTGGAATTTCCTGAACGCGAAGCGGCTTGGATAATCAACAGCTGAGCTTTGTCCGATCTGGCCGATTCGGGTCAGAAATCGCGGATCTTCGTCGATTTGAGAGGAGTGTCTGATGGCCTCTGCCGGCGGAAACGACTGCAGAGATGGCGATAGAACGAACACCACCATCGCCGCAGAGGAAAACCCCGAAAATCTTACAATCCAAAGCATTCTCTCTCTCTCTCTCTCTCTCTCTCTCGTGTTGAAGTCGAAGGAGAGAAAGAGAGAAAGAATCGATTCAAATACCAGGTTTCGGACTTCGGGATTCGGATCGCTTGGAGCGGAAGAAAGAAGAAAAAAGAGGGAAAAAGGGAAATCGAGTGAAGGAGAGAGCTGCTATTGTGCGCCGCAGGAGCAGTAGTCCTCACTGAGCCTCTTCTCTCTCACATTAGCAGATTTTCGGTGCGTTCTCTCTCTCATTCCCATCTCTTCAAATCCCTCATTCAGGGCATTGGGCGAGAATCGAAGGCAAGCACCACAGCGGCGTTCTGTTGGATGTGGGTGTGGCGGGGGAGTGGGATTCCCTCTTTATCGCCGCCCCCATGGTCATTTATCACGGGAGCGGTGACCTCTAGATGTATTACCATTCGTTGCGCGATCCAGAGATGGTATCAGGTGGGTGAAATTGGGGAAGATCATTGGTGGTGGAGTTTCGGGTTCATTCGATGAGGCGGGCGTCTTGAATGGGCATGTTGTGATGAAGAGGAATGGGGGTTATTTGATGGCTTATGAAGGGATTGATGCAGATGGAAGGAGGAGCATTGGGCTTGCAAAGTCTTCGGATGGGTTGAAGGACCGGAGGAGGGCATTTTCGGGGTTTTGAAAAAAAATAGCGAATAAACTGTCAGAAAATGCTAAAATTTACGGATGTCCTCAATTGAAATGGTTTTGAAAAATTTAAGGCCTATTTTAAAATCACAATTTAATTTTGTCCTGTTTTGAAATAAGAAAAAAACTTAGGTCCTATTTTAAAAGTTTCCCAAATTCTTTTAATGCAGAGAAACCATAGGTATGGGTTAACATTTTTTTTATTACAATTCATAATTCCAATATCAACAAATTAGATGGACTAAGGCTAAGCTCATTTGATCTTCTTTTCAATACTTCTGATTCTAGTTCTGAGTTTGAGTTTGACCAGAGTTTGGCTCTGTGAGAATGGTCACAGGTAAAGCACATAAATATTAAAATAAAAAAACTCATATTGATACGGGGCCAATCTTAAGGCCGGACTAACTCCAAATATGAACTAATGGTAATTCGTATGTGTGGTGCAATGCTTTTGCCATTTAGGTGCACCCGACTAACAATAGGACTCAGAATGGAGAATTTTGTGGGAAAAGTTTGTGACTCCAGTAGAAGGCCCTATTAGCAAACTTAGTAACAAAGGGTGGATAAAATGGAAAATTGAAGGTTTTCGTAGGTGGAGAAAATGAGAATAAAACCAAGGGTGAAGAATTTCATTTGAGGAATCACCAGTTTCCTTTACTAATTAAATTACATACATTATTTCAATTTAAATGGAAAAATGGTTCAGTATCTCAAATAGCTTTGTAGTAATAATTGGCCGAACTCTATCTCAAATGGGTCAAGTTTTTCTATATAATATGCATAAAGTTTTTGGATTTTTTTGGTATCTAGATGGGTTTTATTCTAAAGTTCTTTGGTTTTGGTGGTCATCATAGTCCTGCTTTGCTTTATATGTCTTCATATATGCGTGTTCCATATCCTGTGTTCCTTACTTCCCTCCCTTTGGGTGATTATGATGTCCTTTCTCTTTATGTAAAGCACCACAGTTTTCTTTCCATTATTATTATTAGTGATATGTCACTTCCGCTGCTTTCTCTCTCACAGGTCTCAACACATTTATTTGTAAGTTTTATAAAGGAGAAAAACACATTTATTTGTAACAAACCCTTCTGCAGCTGTTTCAGCTGTTTTATTCTGTGGCCTTTTATGCTGTGGTGTGTGATTGTGGATAATTTTAGTGAAGAGTAATAAAGGTAGAGAAAATTAAGGTGGAGAGCTGGATATTTTGTCCATCTTTACTTATCTGGACAGACTCCTATGAACAGTTCCTCTCTTTTTTCTATTTATCCTCTACCACTCTCGTTTCTTCTGTCTTCTTTTACTTTCCTTATTTTATTCTTTTCCACGTGAAATGTGCATGGATGGAAAAGAAGGTGAACGAAAGAGAGAGAAAATGATCTCCCCGTGCTCTTGTAAGTGCAACTATATATAACCTGTGTGGGTCCCATGGCCCGCCCGAGTCAATGTAAGGCCTAAGTCGAAAAATCTTAAATGAGGCTTTTTTTTTATTTTTAATATTATTATAAATATTTTATTTAAAATCAATTCTTCTTGCTTTTTGTTTGGTTTTTGTATGCAACAATAAAACCTGAGATCATTGTTATCCCAAAAAAGACCAAAAGAAAATATTGGCTTCTTGACTGGAAGAGAGAAAATGAGCAATGGGCCCATGCTAGAGCAAAAAATACTTAAAAACAAGATGTAATGCCCTCAAATCCCGTGTCCAATTAACTCAATTTTGTAACCATTGTACAACAACGTACTCTCTCACCTTTAATGATATATGAAAATGTGGCAACTTGGGATGGGCATGCCTATCTTGAAATCAATCACTCTCTCTGTGCCTTTAATAATAGATGAACAGGTGGCAACTTGGGATGGGTATGCCATTTTTTGAGAGAAAAAATATACTTTTGTTGATATTTTAATAGGAATCGAGGTCTTGAAAATTTAATTTTTAGGAGACTGGTTTTGAGACTGAGACTTTTGAGGGCCTGAGATTTTTGGACGCCTTAGGCAATTGCCTTGTTGGCCTAAGGGTTGGGCTGGCCCTGGTGGGTCCGGGCCACTTTGGGTGATGGACCCCTTCGTATCATTGCATAAGAGAAATAGTTGAGAGTATTCTTCGGCGGGGTTCACTTGTACTTAAAATTCTAAAACCAAATAAAATAAGTATCTCTGTCTTGTACGTGCCTCTGCCAAATTCAAAACCAAATTAGAGTGGGTCAACTAATCAATAAATTGTAGGCCAGACAATAACCTACGTGATAAACGGTGAGCCACCTCTCTTTCCTAGAAACAACTATCAAGGATTAATCCACTATTGTAGTGCTGATGATGAAATAAGGAAGAGTTACTGTACAAAGAAAAGAAAGACTTAACTCTGATAGGAATACGATAGTCTTATTTGTTTAAGCTGCTATGGGTTCCATCATCCAAAGGATCACATAGATCAAAGTTTCCTTTTTTTTTTTCATTTAACATGAGACCAATTTGATGGAATGTATTAATCTTTGTTTTCTTATTGATGAGATTTGTGCTAAATATTTATTTCACTCTAAATTGGCATACTCTCACAGTCAAATTGATCAAGTAAAATAAAACATCACACATTACTAAATTTTTATATGTTTTAATAGGACATTTATTAAACATTTGATAAGCAGGCCCCACTGAAAATCAAAGTCAAGACCAATTCATTGATCTTGTTTTCCTTGTTGATATTTGCAGCCAGATTTGAGAATCTCCGTACTCCTATCACATACAGATGGAGGAACCTAAATCGGAACGTGATACGAAATGGTATAAATTTCGCGTACGGAGGGACGGGTGTGTTCGATACGTATGTCCCATTCCCGAACGTAACAGCTCAGATCAGCTTGTTCGAGGGCGTACTGGATGACGACACGTACACTCGGTGCGAAATCGAACGGTCAGTGGCTCTCATCTCCGTGGCTGGCAATGACTACTTTACATGGTACGAGCGCAACAACAGATCGATTGAAGTAAGTAGTTTTGTATTTTTTTTTCAAATTTCATTTATTCACCCAAGAGATTTGGGAACTAGTAGAAATTCAAATGCCACAAAGTTGAGAATTGTGTGTCGCTGTCCTTCAATTCTTGGAATCCCAGGAAATTTAATGATCTGTTAAGTGGAGCCCAGTTATGGTAATTTAAGGGCCTCTTTGGTTAGAAGAGTTGTAAGAATTCTTGTTTAGCAAAATCCCGAGAATTTCAAATGCTCAACTCCCCTAAGGCATTTAAAGTTCTGAAATTATTGTATAAAATAGAGCATTTGGAATGCGCAGGACACAAAATATTGTATCATGTCATAAATCCCCAATAAGCTTAATTCCTTGTTAAAAATGTCTCTCACCAAATAGACCCTAAGTAGAAGTCCCCTATGTACAATTAGTCTACTGTCATGGGGCTTCCACCTTTAATCCTTCAGATTTCACACCATGAATAGAATAATTAATTGCAAATCTTAAGAATTTAATACCGATAAAACAAAATGCATCCTACACAAAGCGTAACATAGAAAAGAACATGAATTAAAATTATTGGTTACTACATCAAAAACAACAACTTCATTTTGTGCCGAATAATATATTGATGCACATTATCCACCAGCAGCTGTGAGGTAACCTACCGCAATCTTCTCCTTTCATGGTATATTTTATTGCAATGGTTAGGGATCATTCGATCACATGGCCTGCACATTTCCATTAGAAAACTAGTGAAAGAGATCATATTTTAGTGGGATGCAGATTGTTTTTGTAACACATTTAATTTTTAATTTTTAAATCTTGGAAGGCGTACGGACGTCATCTTCTGTGCATGTTTAATAAATGGTTATGTTTGGTTTGGGCCCACTTGCCACTCCACCTGCCAACCCGACTTTTACCTAACCCAACCGAAATTATCCTGTTTAACTGTATCTCTCCTCTTAATTAAGGGTTAGGTTTAACTCCTGAGTCTCTTTCCAAAAAACAAAAGTCTCGAGCTGGGCTTATATAAAAAAACGATTTATACAAGGAAGGTACAAAAAATGGTCATAGATTACCGCTGATTGGAAGTTTAAGTGGGGCCCACCGTCATCCATCTTGTAAGCCACCAATTAAATGGTTAGAATCATCCAAATGGAGATCATTCTTTTCCTTGTTTTCCCTTAGGATTTATGTCCACAGTGGGCCTGATCGCATCAACAATTTGGAGAGAGGAGTTTTTTTTTTTTTTTTTTTTTTTTTTTTTTTTTTTTTTTTAAAATGAAGGGTGTCCCAGTCCTTTGGGTCAGAATGGTGTGGTAGTGGCATTTCGAACCCTCAATCTCGGGATAAAATCGTGGTCCTAGGCGAACTGAGCTACCCTTTAGGATTACTTCAGCGTTACTAATCATATTTTGATAAAAAATCTAATTACCTAACCTCCTTCCTGTTGTTTAGGGTATCCAAGAATTCATTGTATCTGTAGTTGGACAACTTGTAGTGGATTTAAACCGCATCATAGACCTGGGTGTGAAGAAAATTGCAGTTGTTGGTCTTCCTCCCCTTGGATGTGTACCTCAACTCACTGTCACCAGTAACTACCGGAAATGCAATGATCTTATCAATGAGGCTGTCAGGGGCCATAATGCCTTGTTGCAGGAAGCTGTCGGAGACTTAAACAGATACAAGAAAAGAACCAAGGTTGTAGTCCTTGATCTCTACTCAGCATTCATGTCCATCCTGCGGAACTCAGGAAGCCAAGGTGAGACTGGAAAAGAACAAAATACTTTCTTGCTTTGATTGTTTTGATATTTTGGGT
The DNA here is from genome assembly GCA_012931725.1 of Litsea cubeba. Lineage (NCBI taxonomy): Eukaryota > Viridiplantae > Streptophyta > Magnoliopsida > Laurales > Lauraceae > Litsea > Litsea cubeba. The sequence goes on from CM022952.1 coordinate 50,517,072, forward strand.
TTTATGAAGAGCATATGGAGGTTATTTTTTTAATTTTTTTTGGCTAACGGAAGGTTCTCAGTCTTTTGGGTTGGACTATTTCCTCCGGTCTAAAAAAAAGTCGGGTAAAATCCCCGTGGCCCCTAGATGGTAGCACAAATGGATTCAACCTTCGATTCTCGAAGATAGGGGAACCGGGGTCGATACCAAGACCTTTAGCTCCGGAGGAGGGAGGAACCGCGGTCCTGACCACTCGGCCAACCCCCTGGGGTGAAGAGAAAATGGAGTTGATTAGGGTATGTTGGCATATGGGCCATTTGGGCCCAATAAGTGGCCACAAGGATCTTCAACCGTAAGAGAGACTGGGTCTCTCCACGATACATTGAATGTGACTAACCATTTTTTGTTCCTTACAGGAGGGTTCAAGTTTGGGCCAGACCCTTTGAAGCCATGCTGTTCACCGATAAGCAGTGAATATGGATGTGGACAAGTGGATGTGAATGGGAACAAGTTGTATACAGTATGTGAGCAACCACAATCTGCCTTCTACTGGGACCGGGTGCACCCTACACAGAAGGGTTGGACTGTAATTTCTTCAGCTTTGAAATCTGCCATTTGCAGTCTCTCTTCCTAATCCTTCCTCCGAAGGGGAAATGATAGAGATGGATCTCGTTGATTTGAGTGTAATAAAATTAGTGGATACTAAAATGTTGTTTAAACTAATAAAAGAAAAGGAGGGAGATGTTAGAACACTTTTGTTTTCTCTTCTAACACACTAGTAATAATTAATAACAATAAAGGAGGATTCAAACTCTAAAAATAAGCTCTTGTTTTATTACATAGAGCTTATTTACATATTAGAGTGTTTAGTAAACTTATAATTATGTTTTCTATTAGGACTTTAATGAAAAAAAGCCTCAAATATTTATAGGGATTTATTCAGGTGAGTACAGTTCTCACCTGAATGGTGAGAACAGTTCTCACCTGACCTTACGTTTCGTTAAGATGATCGGATGGCTGGAGAGAGAGCTTATAAGAGTGGAAAAAAAAACAGAGGCCCGCCATTCTTTCACATTTTCCCCCCAAAGCCCTCTCTCCCGTTTCCTCCTTCCTCACTCCTCCATCACCACCGGTTTAGCGCATCTCTCTCTGGAGTTCGTCATCTCTCTTCCGGTCGTCGGGCACCTCTCTGCCGGCCAGGACCAACCAGATTTCCCTTTTCCCCCAAATCCCCTTCTTCCTCTCTCCCGTTTTCATCCATCCCTCCCTCACCGAACCGGCCAGCGCCTCTCTCTCCCGGCAGCGGCAGATCGGCAACGGCAGCAGCGCAAGGCAGATCGGCCAGGACCGACAACCCTCCCCAAATCGATTTCCTCCATCTCGCGCATCTCTCTCCCAGCCAGCGCCAAATAGGGACGAAGAAGTGCTTCGACGTCGTGCATTTCTCTCCCTGCCAGCGCCAAACCGATACCAAGAAACAGTCCAGGCGTCCGAATTCTGATTATGGTCCCAATTCTGCTTGTTGCTGATGAAAAACTGATTTCATTTGGATTGGTCCGAATTCTGTATGATGTATGTTGCGACCCCGGACCGAGTTAGGGAACCAAATTCGGGATCGGACTGATGATGCCGCGCCACGTGCATCTCTTGGTTGGCTAATCCGCACATGGAATTATGAAATACATTTATCCGTGCACGTGATTTCCCAGAGGGTTTCGCGGTGAGGATTGCACATCACAATCATTTACACATAGACATATCAAGTTCACATTCGAGATATGCAGAAGCGTGTAGTAAATCATATTAGTACCATTCTATGCCTTAGGCAAGACTGATTCATAATAAATATGACTAGATATCAGAATGAGCAATGATTATTAGCATAGTTCCCAAAGGTAAAGTTAATGTTTATACAAAAGATCAGTTCTATAGATTTCCCCAAAATAAAGGCCAACAAAGGCCAGTACATCCAAGTAAAATAAACCCAAAAGATATTAATCATAACCCAAAAGTGTCGTCCTCAAAGCTAGATCGAATGTCTACATGACATCATCCGCTTGCCACTCGATTACTCGTTGCGGTTTACCAACCGCCTCCTTAGGCTCCTCCTCAATGGCATTGGAGTCGGGACCTGAGTACCAAAGTAAATAGATCAGACACGACTGTCTGGCAGGTGGATGAAAAGATATTACAGTAATTTAAAACAATGATACCTTTAGAAATATAATGGAACCTGGATAAATAATGAATTTCATAAAAGAAGAATACATCATTCAAAAGAGGTACATATGCAATAAAACATGTAAGGTAACAAATATTTGGAAACTAACAATATGGCAGCCACACAAAGCTAAACCTCTCTCACAAAAGTAATGAGAGCACATAGGGACATTGACCTCAGTCACACAAGGTGAGGAGAATCAACGACGTTGACCTCAGTTACACGAGGTGAGAAGAATCAACGATTTTATACAATAAATACATATAATACTCTACGGGACCGTGGTAGCGAACCGGGTATATCGTGGCGAGGCGGGAACTATGCTGCAGCTGGTATAACAGAAAGGGGATCTCCAAACCGGTGGATCAAACCGATAAGGTTGTCCAAGCTTAGTGGTGCCGACTAATAGGCAACATGCGGAAAATCGAACAATTGAATACACATAACGGGGCAGGGTACCCAGAGGTACAAAACACATTAGTATCGGGACGGGTATAAACGGATCAGCAATATGTTAAAACAATGCTCTCGGGACAAGTATAATCACATATCGTGTGTTTGAAATCCATGAGTAAAAGTTTAGTTAAAAATCAAATACGAGTGGATCCTCATACATTTCCAGGCTAGGCATTGAGGTTTCAAGATTGGGCCAATGTGAATAGGGTTCCGTATGTCGGTTATGATATAAATTGGTACTCTTTAAGAAATAGGGATATCCCGGGTCCTTATACGCATTGACCAACCTAGAAAATCCTCAATGAATCTCCATAATGGGGTTTCTCCCTCCTTCGGACTTCATACGACGCCCTCCAAGTCCTTAAATTGCATTGGGGCTCCAAACCATACCTCCCTAAGCCTAACAACAATATTTCAAGTCTTCAAGTATTGACACGGGCATGACAGGCAGTTCGCTCGGGCGAACTGCTCTCTGTTTGGGGTTCGCTCGAGCGGACTAAGGTTCGCTCGAGCGGACCTGCTCGGATCAGGTTGGCTCGAGCGATCAGAAGGTTGGCTCAAGCCAACGAGGTTCTTTGACGGGTTCGCTCGAGCGATGTGTCAAAGCCGCTCGAGCGAACTGTCCAGAAACATGTTTTCTATGTACAGTTCGGCTCTTCTTCTTCTTCTCCTACTTCCATCCTCTTTTGGGCATCCTTTTATACATACATTTGAGGGTCTCTAACCTCATTTAAACCCCATTCAATCCATCATTCACTCCTCCAACAACCATCCCCTCAAACATTAACTTCTCAGTCACTTCCACTTCATTCAATGCAAGGCCAACTCCATTAATGAGAACCCATAAATGATCATAAATGATCTTTTAACAAGACAATAATGCATATGTTTTCAAGAAAAAAAATAATAAAGATTAGCTTATCAATATGCATATTTCCAAAACCATTAAAACTCATAAAGACAAATTAGGTGAAAGCAATTAATAAGAGTTCTAATTTTCATAAGCAAGAAATCATGAAATCAACCATTCAATCCACTTGCCTTAGGTCCAATGCTAAGAAAATCAAGCCACAAATCACCTCTCCAAGCTAACACACCCAACCTACACAAAACCCCTAAATACAAACCCTAAAATCATCAAGACCAAACAATAGAAAGAGAAAGTTTGCAATAACCAAGATTAAGTCTCTCTAGGCTAGGAGAAATGAATCTAGAAGATTGGAAGGATCACTTACTTGGAAGTGCTTCAAATAGGTAGGGAGGGCTCAAAGGGGCTCTAATGGTGATGAATGCCTTCACAAATGGTACCAAAAGGAAGTTCTTGAGGTGAGGAAGACGATCATGGAGTCCATTCCTTGATTGACAAGAGTTTAGTGGTGATAGATGAGGAAGGGAGCAACAGGGACAAGGGAGAAACCCTAGGGCTTGAGTTTCTTCTTCTTCAATGGAAAAATGAGCAAGGAGGGAAAATGGAGAAGAGGGCTCTCCTTATATAGCAAGTGGGGGTGGGGCCCAGTACTTAAAAGACTTGTCGGGTTAAAACATGGCTTTCAGTGGTTCAAATGAATTCGATGAAGAAGGCAAAGTTGCTCGACGAAATTTCTAGTTTCCAAAAAGTATATTTTTTGCAAGTTTTGGTGACATTGAAATTGGTGTCCAGATTTTGGGTAGAAAGACCATTTTGCCCTCAAATTGTGAAAAGTCAGGTTTAGGGCTCTTGAATGGGAACGATGTCAACATGAAAGTTGTAGGAATTAACAAGATAAGTCAAAGGGGTTAAAACACAATTTAGAAAATCATGAATAAACCCCCAAGCTCACGCAAATTCGTAGCAAGAACCCCCAAAGGGTCCCACAAGTCAAAAAGGCTCTCAAATTCCCCAAAGCTATTATAAAAGCTATTCTAATCCCAAACTTAACCAAAAACCACTAAACACACTTAAAAGTAAAGTCCAACTTAATTAACTCTAATCAAGGTCTCTTGGGTCGGGGTCTTACATCCTCCACCCCTTAGGACATTTGGTCATCCAAATGTAAATTAAAACTCACCTCCGGTAGGAGATGTGGGTACTTCTTCTGAACTTGATCCCATAATTCCCATGTTGCTTCTTTCGGTCCATGATTCTCCCAAAGAACTTTGACCCACTGAATAGTCCGAGTTCTCAACTCTTGTTCCTTGGTGTCAATAATCTGCTTAGGCTTCTCATCATAAGTCGCATCTTTTCGGATTTCCAACGGCTCATAACGGAGTATATGCAATCTGTCGGGGATGTACTTTTTCAACATAGACACATGAAAAACATTGTGTACACCGGAAAGCTCGGGTGGCAAGGCTAATATGTAAGCCATGTCACCAATCTTACTCACAATATCATACGGTCCAATATATCTCCGAGATAATTTACCCTTTTGTCCAAACCTCAAAGTCCCACGAGTAGGTGACACTTTCAAGAAAACCTTATCTCCTTCTTTGAACTGTAAATCTCTTCGGTGAGACTCTGCATAACTCTTCTATCTACTCTGGGCTACTTTCAGACATTCTTGGATCAATTTGACCTTGTCACTTGTCTCACTAACAATAGTCGGACCATGGAAACTGCGAGTGCCAACTTATTCCCAACAAACAGGTGTCCTACACCTTCTGCCATACAAAGCCTCAAAAGGCACCATTCTGATACTCGAGTGGAAACTATTGTTGTAAGCAAACTCACACAACGGTAAGGCTTCATCCTACTGAGTCTTGAAGTCTAACACACAAGCTCGAAGCATATCTTCAAGTGTCTGAATTGTCCACTTTGACTGACCGTCGTTCTGTGGGTTGATGGACCGCGCGTTCATTGCCCCCGGTGCTACCGAGGTTGACGGACGTGGGAGTCCGTTGGCGTACGACCCTTTCGCGCCCGGGGAGCAGAAGCGGGTATCAACATTTTTTTGTGTGGGTGTGCCAGATTTTCTATTTTTACTTGGAATTGCAACTGGTGATCCGGAGATCGACCTTCGCAAGTAAAATGGAAATCAACTTCATTCAAGTTTTCCATTGCACATATATTTAAGAAAAGAGACATTTTTCTTGATTTGCCGTGAAATGCGATGTTTTGCATTTATAGCCAATTTTGGCATTTATAGCCGATTTTTGGCGTTTATAGCCGATTTTGGCATTTATAGCCGATTTACAATTCTTATCAATAATGAAAGACAAGAGTTGTGATTTTTGTCTCTTTTGAAAAAATACAAAATACAATGAAAAGCAAGAAAATGAGGATCTAACTTCTCAGGAGATTGTGGGGGACTCGTTCCGATTGACGGTCGCAAGCCATATGTGGACTTCGCCATCATTCATACAGATTAGAACAGATGATGCTCTTGATTCGCTTGGCTTGGCTATAGCCTCAGATTTTTAGAGGACAAAGACCAAATGGAGGTCCTATGTCCAATAAAAAGATAAGTAGACGGACTGAAAAGTCATATCTAAGCCATTGGAGGCAGAAGGAGAAGGCAAGGACCTTGGGGGAGGGTACCCCCCAAGGGACTTTTATCACCTTGTAGTGGTGGTCGGTGCAGAACTTTCGCAGAGTTTTCTCTTTTTCTTTCTTTTGATTTTCTGTGCTTTTTTCTGATCTGGGATCTGTCTAGTTTTTCCGATCTCGGATCCCTGTTGATTTTTCCGATCTGGAGTTCTTTGGAATGCTCTCCTATTTATAGGCTCTTGGTAGCCATTTAGGGGGGTTTATGGGCTTTTATTGTCATTAAGCCGCATAATGGGAGGAGTTACAGGGTTTAATTCCTTTATTTTGTAACTCTTTTTTCTTGGCTTCTGATTGGCCGGTAGAGATTGAGGGCATTTAATCGCCTTTAATCGCCATGATGGGTGGAGTTTCATGGGTTAAATACCATGAATCAATTGACTTGTAACTCCCATTTGTTTGCTTCTGATTGGGCCGTCTAAAGAAATGAATTAATGACTGTAATAAATCTAGTTGATTAATTGCATTAAGTGGTCGCCGAGCAGTTAAAGAGTCGCAGGCCGTGCCGTGTCTTTTGGGATTCTTCTGGCGATGATCATCGATGGATCTTCATGTAGATCGATATCGGATGACCATGTAACTTCATGTATTGGTTGCCAACGGCGGGTCAGTGCCATCTGTCCTATCGATTTCTCGATCGGTCGGGTAGAAAGCACACTTTTTTGGTTGACCGGTTGGCGATTAATGTTGATTTTGATACTCTTGATGATTGACCCGTGATTTTGACGGATGTCAAAAGATTTGGTGCCTCAAAAGTATGAATTTTAGAAAATCCCAAGAGTCAGAAGCTTCGAATCACGAAAAACGATGAAAAAAGGGCTTTTCGGGGCGAACCCGGCGATTCTGGGCTCCATGGTCGCAAGCGACCCTGGGCCAGGGTCACAGGGGTCTACGACCCTGGGGGGCATTTCCCCCCTTTTGTCCCGTTTTGCGGCCGTTTTTGATGTTTTTCGATTCTTTTTTCTTCTGTATTTTTTCTTGACATTTTTTTTATCATTTATTGGCTTGATTTCCCTATAGAAAACTTGGCAAGAGTCCTTGCATTTTGGAGTGCAAAGTTTCCAATTTTTCGGGAAAGCCGAAGACTTTGTCGCGTAGAGCTGCCGATTTTCTGTCAGAAGCTGAAACCTGGACAAACGATGTCGGAATGACCTGAAATTTGGGGTGAAGCCTCTTGAGCAATAAATAAGACCAACCATAGGCTTTTGTTTGAGTTTTGAAGCCGTTTGGGATCCTATCGCCAGTAGACTTGTTTTTGTCGCGATGAAGATGTCGCGGCTTGATGTGTGGTCAACCGATGTCCGATTGATTTGAAATTTGACAAGGAACCTATTGGAGTCATTTTAAGATGATCCATAGGATTTGTCTTGGAAACCATGGTCCTAGGAAGCTTCTCCGCTTAGAGGCCTGATTTGGCTTACGAGAGTCAAAGTCTAGTCAAATGTTGTCGAAATGACCTGAAACTTGACATGTAACCCTTTGTAAGCATTTTGAAGCCGTCCATGTGCTCTGTCTGATGAGTGATGGCCTCGGTGGTTCTCGCCGCCGAGAGGCTTGATTTAGCTGTTCGAGGGTTGATGTAGGGTCAAACGTTGTCGGTTTGACTCGGAACTTGACATGGAGCCTTTTGGATGTATTTTGAGACCATCCATCGGCTTTGATCGAAGACTTGGTGTCTCCGATGCTTTCACCGCCGGGAGCTCCTTTTCAGCTGTCGGAGAAGCGAAGTTACGCCAAATGATTTTGAAATGGCCCGAAACTTCTTGTGTACTCCTCTTTTGTCTGTCTCAAAGGATCTTACAGTTTTTGTTTGATTCTAACAAGATTTGATTTTTGGAAGTAGCATTGCCTATTTATGGCGGGTTGTGACTTCATGTAGACGAATGCCCCCTCGAGTTGCAGCGACGAGTTGCTTAACTTTTGTGGTCGATGTGCCGCGAAGAGATTTTTGAAGGAGAGCTTGTGACTTGACCAAGAGTTTTTGAGCAGTCTTTCTTTTGGTATTGCAGCGTTTTGAGCTTCCAGGGGAATTTGATGCTAGTGAAAGGGATCACATACCATCTCGAGGCAAAGTCTTGAAGATGACATCGGGGATGTGGATTGGGTTTTGACCTTATGACCTAACAAGCTGTATGTGGCAGGTTAGGGGGTCGGGTTTGATTTTGATAGTGTGACCCAACAAGCTGTATGTGGAATGTTGGGGGGTCGATTTTAGTTTTGATCTTGTGACCTAACAGGCTGTATATGGCAAGTTAGGGGATCAGGTTTTAGTTTTTAGTTTTGGTCTTGTGATCTAACAAGCTGTATGTGGCAAGTTAGGGGATCAGGATTTGGTTTGGATTTTTGTGGAATGTCAATTTCAAGATTTTGACTCAATTTGCTATATGAGGCTGGATGGTTTGATTTCTGGAAGCTCATAGGGCTTGGAATTCTTTTTGTATGGTCCAATCAACTCAAAAGAGGCATGAAACCATTTTTGTAAGCTCTTGGTAAGAGGGATTTCTCTTTGACTAAAAGCCCAAAAAAAAAAATATTTTTTAGTGCGTAGGTGGTCAAACCTAACTCATATGGGCTAACCCATGGGACCTTAAGCTTTTAAAATGGCTTAGATCTCATATGGTGTCATTTTTGTAAAGAATATCTAAAAATATCTCCTTTGGATAGAGAATATCTAAGAATATCTTTAGTTGGAGAGGATCTCTCATGTTCCCTTTATTTTGGGAGAGAATATCTCAAGATATCTTTCTTTGGGAGAGAATATCTCAAATCTCTTATCTTTTGGGAGAAAATCTCTCATTGATTTCTTTTTGGGAGAGAATCCCTCAAGATATCTTTCTTTTGGGAAAGAATCTTTCTAGTTTCTTTCTTTTGGTAAGGTTACTAATTAGTAACACTTACCTCTTTTTTCTTTCCTTCTTTGGTTTGCTCTCTTCTATAAAAGCAAGGAGGAGGTTGGATCTCTTGCTCTTATTGTTTTCTTTTGCAACAATCCCAAGAGGACTTCAAGACCAAGAGTTCTTCTTCTTCAAGATCTTCAAGACTGTCTTCTTCTTCTCCATCAATGGCTTTAAGTAAGTTTCCTTTTTCAAGAAAACTCCATTGTAGGAAATAGGATGATAAAAAAAAGTTCTTTTTTTTTCTTTTTTTTCTTTTCTTTTTTTTTACGTGTTTTCCCCTTTTTTCTTTACACGTTTTTTCTTTTTTTTTTGTTGTGCTTTTTTTTGCACTTTTTTTTTTTGGGTAGGGGGGGGGCCTTACAGACAGATCCTTAAGGATCTGGCCGTACGCCCACGTGGCCTGTGGGCCAGTCCCTCTTTTTTTCTCTTTTTTTTTTGGTTCTTTTCTTTCTCCCTTTTTTTTTGTTGAGAAAGTTTCGTTTTTTTTTTTCTCATCATGATAATGCATTTTTTTTGGCAAGTCAAGATGTTCATGCATGCATTCTTTTGTAAATTGAATTTGTAGCATAATGTGATAGTGTACCTGAAAGTTTTTGCAAATTTGGGAATTTGGAGCTCGCAGCGATGTTGAGCCCTTCCTGATTTTGCGGAGACTTAACGATGTTGAGCCTATCTTCAAGCTTTCTATTTCTTTCGGGATATTTCATTCTCCTTTGGAATTGCCCCGGAGTCATGTCAAAATTTCGCCAGATTTTTTTTAGCGAAATTCTGTCATTTTGATGATGATCTTTCTCTTTTCCAACCTTTTGCAGGTGGTTCCTCCAGAACGAACAAGGGTAAAGAGCCTGCTACAAGCATACCTCGTCGATCTGCTAGGTCTTCTAATCCGGCCGTTCAGCAGGCTTGGGAGAAGGTCCAGCATGTTGAGAGAAACATTGAAGAGTGCGACTCTTTCAATAAGGATGAGATGAGACAGCGACTAATCGCTCTCAAGGGAAAGGAATTTTATAAGATCATGGCAAGCAGTCGTCCATGGTTGATAGACCATCAGAGGGTTTTGCCCAAGCCTACCTTCTTCTTTGGTGATGCAGTCCCTGATGACATGACATACCAGAGGAGATATTTTCAGTTCTCTTTCACAGTTAATGGTGAGAAGAGAATCGTTGTTACCCGGTTGATGTTTGATCGCACCGTCTCGATCATGAGCCTTTCTCCCACGTGCTCTAAGAGGGAAGATCCTCCAAGCTTGGTGAAGAGGATAAGTGTAATCAAGACCAGAGTTTTTGTCGGCAGTTCTCCTGGATATGCGGAGAAGTCGCCTGCTGACATGGACATGTTGATGCCGGCCAGCGGCTACCAGGGCTCTGATTATCCGTCGGTTGATTTGGGACCGGTGGGCCTTGGCATTTTTAGCGGTGACGACAGCAATTGGGTGAAGCCTTTTTGACTTCGTGGCCGTTTCAATGCTGACTCCGAGTGGAAGTCGTGGACTGATCGCGTCCTGCTGATTAGTGGCGCCGTTTTGAAGGAAGCCGGGATTTTTGATGCGGTCCGCGCCTTTAGGGAGACCGTGATCTTTTTCGACGAGGCCTTCATGGCTATGTTGGAGTCATTCCTTCCATAAACCAATACCTTCGTTGTGACAAATGGTGAGATTGGTTTCTCTTTGAAGGAGCTGAGCGCAATTACTGGATTGCCCATCCTTAACAAACTCCATGAGGAGTTTATGCCGATCGACAGCGTCCTTGAGGAGCAGTCTGAGGAGTTCAGGCTTTTGTACTTTGAGCTCGTCACCTTCTATGATTTTTTGAAGGAGAAAGAGGGCTCAAAAGTAAGATCCAGCAGTTGGAAGAGTTCTGGCTCTTCGTTCCTCAACTTTTTTGACAGCAGGGAGTATTCTGATAGTGCAACCCGGGAAGCCAGGGCTAAGGATCTGGGTTAGAAGAAGATTTCGGCTATGCAAGAAGAGTTGAGAGATTTCTTTGCGAGTACAAACGCCATATGTCTTGACATTTCACTGTGGAGAGATCCCGCTTTTTACCTCACTTATTAGCTAGGTGAGGCCGTTTTTGCTGGAGGAGATGGAACGCACATCAGGCCGCATTGTATTTTTTCGGCTTGTCAGATGGCGTTTGGAGAGCAGCTTGCTTCGGTGCCAGCTCTTTACTTCTACTTGTGTACCGAACTGCAGGCTGCTGCTTTTTTGGTTCAGCTTGGGCTCCCTATGAATAAGGTATTTTCAGCCCACATTTTCTATTCGTGGTATGTCTAACACTGTCCTGGCTTCCACCGGCTGGGTGCTGCACAGGATGATGGTCCTCTCATGATTCGACTGGCTAAGGGCAAAGCTGTGTCCGAATCACTTTTGTTTGCCCGCATGAGGATCCGACGGTTCAGGGACGTCGAGATGGGGCAGTCTTCAGTGAAGCTTTCTCCGGAGTTACGGAAGAAGGCTTTTGACTTTGGTGCCTCCCGTGACTCTACAAGGGCGGGGTCGGGAAGGCATTACTCCTTGACAAATGCAGAGGAATGGCTTTTCAGCATACATGTCGGCAGGATGGTGTACCGCAGACATCTTTTCGTCGACATCCAGCCGTATGTACCTTCTCGCTTTGCTCTGCAATTGGGCTTTTCTCAAGGCATTGTTGGAGCGCCTTCAAGCATGGTGAAGTGCTTTGGAGGTTTACAAGACGGGAGAAACGCATGGGCTTTCTATAGTGCTGAAGACACTACTGCCATGATTTCTTACCCTGTGTTGTCGACTTTCCGGACTGCCGGCTTCACGAAGTGGTTCGTGGAGAGCTTTTCGGCATATCGAGGGCTTTCCAAGAGGGAGCTTGATGTGAAGCTATCTTTTGGAAAAGGCATTGGAAAGTCGGATGGCATTCGGCAAGAGGAAGTTTGGGCCTTCCTTTCTGGAGAGAAGCACACGATAGGCTTTCTCGGTGACCAGGGCATCATTGATTTTGAAGCTATTCGATAAATACCTGATGAGGCTTTAGAGCAGCTAGAGCAGGAGGAAGCTGAGCTTGATGTTTGGATACAAGCGGCACAGAGGCGAGCTTCTGTGGAGTCTATTGGCAAGAGTAGACCATCCAGTGAGGAGTCAAGTGGGAAACCTGACTCTGACAGTGGGGTAGGTTCCTCTAAGAAGCGAGCCCGCAGAAGTAAGAGGAAGAGGAGTCATCATTGCAGCAAGGGGCAACATGAAGGTTCTCCTGACATAGAAGTTCCTCTTACTATCAATGAGGAGGTGCCGAAGGATGCTGACGAGCCTCCAGAAAAGAGAAACCAAGAAGAAGAGACTGTCGGTGAAGGTATCATTCTTCCTCTTTCTCTTTCCATTTCTTTTCATGGGATTTTTCCATGTTCTGATTTTCTTTCTCCCTCTGCTGCTTTTTTTTTAGCAGAGGATGAAGACTTGGCGATGCCTGAGGTTCCTGCCGATGAGGTGGTGACGGATCCGGTTGCGGCATCAGAAGAAGAACCGAGGGACTCTAGAGTGGTTCCAGAATCTCCAACTGGTATGACTTCTTATGCTTTTTTTTTGTCTGTGACTTGGTTTGCTAACATTTTTCTTGTCAGCTGACTTGCCATAGGATTCCAATGACTTTGAACCATCGATGGATGCAAATGTTGATGATGCTTCCGATGAGTTCATGGAGGAAGAGAGTGTTCCGCCAGTCGTCGAAGAAGGTATTTTAGAGTAATAACCCTGATATGATTTTTTTTAAATAGGATCATATTCATACCTTTTTGTGTTTCTTTGGCAGGTTTTGAAGCGACAGAGGAGGGTCCATTGCTTCCTTCAGAACCAGAGCAAGGGATGCCAGAGGTTGATCCGGAGGTAGAGACTCCTGCAACCAATTCTGACACGGTGGAGGAGGTACCTCGTGCTGAGATTCCTTCCCCAGCAGCTCCAACTGGAAAGAGTTCTTTTGTTACTCTTTCAACGGGGCATGACATGAGTGTCGGATATGAATTTCGAACCCCCCCCCCCCCCAAAAAAAAAAAGGAAAGAAAAGGGAATTTTGCGTGGGGAAATCTCTATTCGTCTATATGCTATTTAAATTTTACATCGAAAATGAGGATTCCGACTACCCTCAAAATCGATGGATCACGATCGCCAGCTACGGATACGGCCGTAACACCGTTCTTCGACGAAAGCCGAAGAGATGTGGGGAGAAAATAAGTGGGTGGGTTCTTCCTCTCGTCTAATGTGCTGCCGGTAACACACGACGGTTGTCCTGTCACATTAATTTGGGTCTCTTTAATATAGGGTCAATTCGGGGTCATGAGTTAAAGTCCAAATAAAGGTTAATCCTCACACAACATAATCATAATAAATCCAAGTAAAATAACTAAAATAAAGAAAATAAATGGGGGGAGGTGCCAAATATTTAAGAAGAGGATTGGCCCCGTTCCCGGGTACCCCCTTCAGATCCCTTGGTAAAATAAGGTTTAAAGGCTGACTTTTCAAATCAAAATGATGATGCAAATGAGATTTTGACTTGTGATTTCTGTATTTTTCGTGTGCGATACACGAGTGATAAAAATGAAAGGCCGATGGGCCGTAATTGATTGGAGGTGGCCGATGGGCCAGTGTTTGTTTTAGGGTGGCCGTGGGCCGTGATTGTTTAAGGGTGGCCGATGGGCCGAAGTAAAAAGTGTGTGTGAAATCATTTATCTCATCTAGTCATTCTCATTTATTCAATTTTAGAAGTCGATTCTTCATTTCCTTTTGTCATTAAGTTCGATTAAATATCTGGCACCTGAGGTGGAGGAAGAAATAAATGGAAAATCTTTTTGGGTTTATTTTGTTGGTTTTATAGTTTTTATGGATTTTTGATGTGGGGCTGGAAGGGCCTAACTAGGGGATTTACTTGGATTTACATGATTAATGCTTTATTACTGATCATCGGATTAACCTAACCTAAGGTCCTAGACCGCCCACATCAGCTTTCCCAATTCCCTAACGGAACAGAAAGAGTGATGGGGTGAAGTCTAATGCTCTAAACTACCTAACAAGGTAATCCAATTTAATCCTAGGGTGCAAATAGCCAAAGTTTGATAGTTCTTGCGCCTAAGCAGTTTGTTGGGTAAAATCTTAATTGATTTGATTTGTTATGAGTTGTGGTTTTGATTGAGAGTGGTTTAGAGATGTTTTAAGGATCTGGTTAATGTATTTTTCTATATTTTAAAGTTCTGTTATTTTTAATTTAAATCAGAATTCCAAAAAGTAGTCGAAAATCACAATTCAAGATTAAAAACAGGGTAGGCGCCCAGGGGGTGGAGCCTATCCTGACAGTTTATGCTTTTCAGACTTTTCGATCTCTTTTCGGAATTCCGGGGGTTTTAAGGGCTCTGTTTTAATATGAGAAATGTTTTAATGTCTCAGATGTTCTAATGTCAAAGTGATGCGGGTCCGGGTTTTGAAACAAAATCAAGAATTCGTGTTTTAGTGCAAGTGGAAGGATAGGCACCAAAGGGGTGGCGCCCAGGTGAATTGGCAGGATGGGCGCCCAAGGGGTGGCGCCTGTGATTTTGTGTTGTGCCGGATGGGATTTAATTATTGGTCTTTGGGTCCGGGGATTGATTTAGGTTCTGGTCTTAATTAGTTTAAGTTGTAAGGTGTTTAATTATTGATTTTTAGTTGAGTTGGTTGGGTAGGGTTGAAATGTAGGTTAGGCGCCCAGAGGGTGGTGCCTAGGTGAAACTGGCAGAATGGGCACCTAGGGGGTGGCGCCCAGATGGATGTGTTTTATGGTTTGGTCGGTTCCAAAGGGTTTTGGGTATTAAGTCCGAATCGATTAAGGTTTCAGTGTTTTAAGGTTAAAAGTGCTTTATTGTGTTGATTGTTATTGGTTTGAGTGTTAATTAATCGGGCTAAGTTGTGAATTGGGGCTTTTCTGAAAAAGAGTAGGCTGGGCGCCCAGGGTGTGGTGCCCAGGTGAATCTGGCAGGATGGGCACCCAGGGGGTGGCGCCCAGATGGATGTGTTTTATGGTTCGGTTAGGTTTTATGATTCTTTGATCAACTTAAGCGTGAATTGATTTAAGGATTTAGGATTTGATGGAAAGTGTTTATTCGTGTTCAGTTGGGGATGAACTAGGTTCCAATTAATTGAGTTTAATGGTTTCCTAAGGAATGGACAGGGTAGGTGGAGTTCACAGGCTGGGCGCCCAGAGGGTGGTGCCCAGGTGGATTGACAGACTAGGCGCCAAGGGGGTGGTGCCTAAGTGGATTGACAGGCTCGGTGCCCAAGGAGTGGTGCCCAGGTGACTGCCTTGAGGCTCGGGTTGGTTTTGATGTTCTAGGTTGATTCGAAGTTGGGTTTTGTGGTTTAATGTGTTTGGATGAAAGGTATCTTTTAGTATTCAGTTGAGAATGAATTAGGTTTAAATTAATTAGGTTTAATTTTTAATTGATTGGTTTCCAAGAAATGAGTAGTGTAGGTGGAGTTCATAGGCTGGGCGCCCAGAGGGTGGTGCCCAGGTGGATTGATAGGCTAGGCGCCCAGGGGGTGGTGCCCAGGTGACTGCCTTGTGTTTTGAGTTGATTCGATGTTCTTTAAAGGGAAAAAAGCATTATACCTACCTGGACTTTGGCCGTTTTGCAGAGTAACCCCTATACTTTGGTATTTGTGACTAAACCTACTTGTAGTTCTAGTTGACTTACAAAATGAACGGAAACTGTTAGTATTAACAGTGTAGGTCGTATAAAACGTCTCTGGTGCATACTGGCGCCAAATTATAAGCCCAAAAGGACATATTTGCCCCTGAACCAAGGATAGATGAATCAAGTATGCGCTCTGCCAAAAGCCCCAAATCCACTCCTTTAGAATTGAGACTCTGCTGAATCTTCTGAGAGATACTCACAGAAAATGTTTCCAAAGTTTCTAGACAAGTACCTGTACAATCCTCATCTTTAATTGATACATGGAGAACAGGGTCTCCAACTAATTATGATGAGTAAATAGGTAGCTCGCTCTCTTGCTGTGAGCTAACAACTCTTTCTGCTTCTTCCTCCATAATAGTCTGGGTCTTCAGCTCATTGGGTGTGATTTGCAAACCACTGCATCTCTTAATCCGGTTCATCCAGCATTTCAAAAATTGAACCTTTTTTGAATCATGACACTGTTTGGAAAAATAAAGTGCTTCCAAATCCACTTGTGGACCAATATCAACAGCTGTACCTTCAGATGAGTGGCTAAAGACTTCTTTGCATAAGGAGTTCCACGTGAGGTCTTGAAGCAAATTAGAACGCTTTTTATGTCGTTTTCTTTTACCCTCAACAGATTTAGGACCCAAGTTACAATTACTAGAAGTTGAAGATTGGGCGGGCAAGTTAAATCATCATTAACATCAAAAGTCCCATTATCTGTCTTGCTGACCACATTGCCTAAGCCATAAGCAACACTATCAAAATCATGTTTGGAATGGATGATACAGAGGATGGCAGAATGCACAGTAAATGGCCAAAGGATTCCCATCACAGACTTGTCATTGCCTGTGGAAACAGAGACCACTTCCCAATAGTTTTTGCTGTATAGGAACGTTAGAAGAAGGTGCCAGGCAGGTTTCCCTGTAACAAACTCAGTTGATCTTTCACGCATTTACTAGGGAACCGACGTAGTAGAACAAAGTCACACACCTTACCCTCCATCCTCATTCCCTCCTTGCTGGCCCTCCACACTTCCTTAATATGTATCTTTGTAATGCCGTCACACCCATCTCTCCAGAAAGCTTTTCCTTGATCAAGGTCTTTCATGTTCAAATCCGCATGTTCCAACATCTGCAAAAGCTCAGCAGATTTTCTTCGGGATAATTTCAAATCAAACAATTCAAGTTCACAGTATGCACATTCTAACGGTTGCCCATTCATGTTCGAGATTGCAACTCAGCCCCACCTTGCAACTGTCTCTGATCTTAGATCCCACCAAGCATCCAATGTTGGGGTAAATCAATCCAAAAGGCACAAGTGCGGAACCCAAAACAATCGCATCTGTAGAGCTAAATCTCCAACCCAAGCCCTTAATTCCACTCTAAAAATCCCTAAACAGCGCCTATCTAGGTCTTCCGTGCGCTCTGAATCGAAACTGACTTCGACCCAACTGAAATGGATATCTCTAATGGCAAATCCATCGCTGGCAGCGCTAAAAACTCGAAAGAATTTCTCTCGCAACAGGTCTATGCTAGCAGAAGAGTTCTCATCGGTTGGAGAGGGAGTGGAGGGTGTTGGAGAGGGAGGCGAGGGTTTGGGAGGGGTGATCGAAGGAGAAGAAGGCGGAGGACTTGCCGAGGAGCTGGTGGAGGTAGGAGGCGGAGAGAAGAGGGGAGAGGGAGGAGAAGAAAAGCTTGAAGGCGAAGAGGGAGGAGGAGAACGGAGGGAAGGAGAGGAGGGTTCGGGCGGCGGCGATGACAGAGGATATGTAAGAAGAAGAAGAGGAGGAATTAGGATTAGGGTTTTGGTAGGCGTGGTGCAGATCCACAAGCAAGACGATTCGTTGCCAGAGAATGTAAACCCTAACCGCAAAATCTCCCAAAATCGCCGGAGAATGTAAACCCTAACCCCAAGAGCAAAATGGAAAAATGAACAAAAAAAACGCGAATAGATCTTATATATGGAAGGGTAAATTTGTCATTTCCTATATTCCGTCACGGCCGTTTGTATTTGCAAGTCAACTAAAACTACAGGTAGGTTTAGTCTGAAATACCAAAATACAGGGGGTACTCTGTAAAAATACCAAAGTACAGGTAGGTATAGTGCTTTTTTCCCTTCTTTAAATAAATCGGAGGGTGAATTGACTAGAGTCTCAGGTTTCTTAAGTCCTAAAGTGTTTTAATGTGTTAATTCGGGTTGGTTTAATTAGAAGTTTCAATTAGGAATTTCTTAGTAAAGGGATAGGATGGGTGCCAGGGGAGTGGTGCCCAGATGGATTGGAAGGCTGGGCGCCAGGGGAGTGGTGTCCAGGTGGATTGGAAGGCTGGGCGCCCAGGGAGTGGTGCCCAGGTGGATCTTTTTAGGGTTTGTTGGTTTTGTGTCTTTTAGGTAGATTCGAGTTTAAGTTGATTAAGATTTCAGGTCTTTCAAGTTAAGAGTATTTTAGTGTGTTAATTAGGGTTGGTTAAAGTCTTAGTTAATTAGATTAAATTTCAAGTGGAGCCTCTTAGGGAATGAATAGGCTGGGCGCCCAGGGAGTGGTGCCCAGGTGGACTTGTCAGTAGGGCACCCAGGGGGTGGCGCCCAGATGGATTTGGCAACAGGGCACCCAGATGGATCTGTTTTAAGTTTTAGGTTTTTAATTAAGTTCTTGGTTATTTTTAATCCGAATTAATTAAGATCTCAAGATCTTTTGGATTAAAGGTATTTATTGTATTGATTGGTGTGAGATTAGAGCCTTAATTAATTATGCTTAATCCTTAATTAGGGACTTTTTAGTGAATAAGCAAGCCAGGCTCAAAGGAGGAGAAGCCTATCTTAATAATTTGGGTTCCCTAATCAATCTTAGTGATTCCTTAGTCCAATTTCAGTCCAAATTAATTAGATTATTAATTTTAGGGTTCTTAATGATTTGATGGTCCTTTAGTTAATTAATTATGATATTTTAGCTAACCCTAGGGTTTATCCTACTTAGGCACGAGATTTGATAACCTAGGCTACCTACCTACTATTTTTGGGTTTTCTTTGTATTTTTAAAATTGTTTTTTTTTGGTTTCTCCTCTAATTTACTAGAGAGTAAGGAAAGAGAAGAAATAGTTTTATGTTTTATGATTTTTTTGGGTTTTTATGACTTTATGATTCAAATGATATGGTGGTGTGTGATAGAAATGATAATTTGAAGTTCAGAACATATCAAACAAGCAAACATATCATTGTTATGCAATTTCTAAGAACTAAATGCGGAAGATCAAAAATTGTGTGTGGAAGTGGAAAAGTCCACTTGGGCGCCACACCTGTGGTGCCTACCCTGTTCAGTCAGGGTTTTCAAAGAATCGCAACGAATTCACAACAGTCTTAAGATTTTCAACACAATTTCCGATATTCAGTAACTGATGCGGATGTCCTAATGTGAACTACTAATGATGCAACTAGCAAATCTACGAGAAAACGATGTAAAAAGTAGAGATCTAAAACCCAAACCCTGTCTCGGAAGGGTAGGCGCCCAGAGGGTGGCGCCTAGCCAAACCAGAGATGGTAGGCGCCCAGTGGGTGGCGCCCAGCCTCCTGAGATAGGCCTTTCGCGATCTCCTCGATCTAAATGATGATGATGATGCTATGAATGCAAGATCTAACCTAGTTAAGTACTTAGAACTACGAAATCAATGCAGATCTACACCACTGGTATGAATCTAAACATGTTATTCATATGATGAGATGCTGATACCATTTTTATCAAGAACTAATATAGATCTATGATGCATGAATGATCCTAAGCATGTTTCTAAACAAAGATGATGATAAAATGCAATAAAAGAATAGAAAGATCTAAGAATACTGGTTTGAATCACACTTTTCAAGTTCCTAGAACGAAGCTTACGCGAAGAACCATAGCTCTAGTTGAAGATATGGAAGTCTTCTCCTCTATTTCCCCTTCTTCTTCTCTAGATCTGAAGCTTTCTCTCTAATGGTGGCTACCTTTCTCCTTTTTACTTATTCTTTATACTTTTCTCTCTTTTAGGGTAGGTCCTTTGTAAATGAGGTTAAGAGATCCTTAAATAGAGGTTTGGGATGAGTTTAGGAGGGCTAGGGCTTCATTAGTTTGTATTTCTAGAAGGTTTCACGCATCCCAAGGCGGCTTAAGTGTTTTGAGATAAATTAGGGTTTGGAAAAGAGGCTGGGCACCCATGGGGTGGTGCCCAGGTGACTGCATAGGGTGGGCGCCACAGGGCTGGTGCCTATGTGGACTGGTTCATGGTAGGCGCCCATGGGGTGGAGCCTATGTGGTTCGGATCATTCTCAAAGTTTGGTCCCATCCGAAGTCAAGATAGAATGGATAGATGTTCAACTGAGGGGACCTACTGTGAGACCCCTTCCCGAATTAATCTTGATTAACTCTAATTAATCGAGCTTAAGAAGGATTAAGCATGATTAGTTAACTTAAATGTGATTAATGATTAAGTTGGATCAAATTGATCTCAAAAGAAGGATTAAAGTCTGATGACATAATTTGGAAGGCATGAAATTCATTAAGTTGAGCTTTAGACTCAACTTAGTGTAATAAAGGACTTTTCCGTAAATACAAGTTTATATGTAGTTTGTCAAATTTGGTGAAACTTTATACTATCATGTGTAATTCAATGAGTACATGAACTTTCATAATACACATGATATAATTTAGATTAAGATGGAACAAGTGGATCTTCATTTGACTTAAAATGAAATTTAGTTAATCAAAGGGGGTTTAAATGCAAAAATGCATTATGACTCATGTTTAAGTAAGCATGAGCTGTTGAGATGGGAGGAGAACTGGACAGCAGCTGGTTCTTCTTCATTTCATTATTCTTTCTTCTTCATTTTTCACTACCCAGCATTAAGGAGAGTCTTGTGAAGTTTGTTTGAAGGATTTCATCATCTTCATTTTTTTCCTTGGAATTGCAAAGCTTGGGTTGAAGAGGACTTGATATCCAGCTCAAGTAATTCATTGAGTGGTTTATTCTCAAACCTCAAGCCATCACAAGTGTTAAAACTCAATTGAAAGGCAAGTATTTACATGTGTTTATTGTTTATGTTGTGTTTGAGTGTTTAAAACTCAAATAGACCAAAAGCCAGAGATTTGGCTTCAGAAAACATGAAGCTCGAACTGAGCTTCTGGACGTCCGTCGGTCGACCGGTTGGTCAACCGACGAGTGAACCGACAGGTTAAAACCTGTTATTTTTTAGTGAAATCCAGCTCTCTGGATTTTGGACCGACGCATCGTCGGTCAGCCGATATGATGAGGTCGGTCAACCGACCAGTTGACTGACAATATGAAGACTTAGTTCAATAAATTCCAGCTCTCTGGAATTTGAACCGATGCATCATCGGTCAACCGACCTGAAGCTCTCGGTCAACCGACAGGTGACCGACGATGTACAGAAATGTATTTAATTGAAGCCTAATGTATAAAGGCTGAAATCTGTTAATGTCTAAGCCTTCATAGGTGTAAACTT
Organism: Litsea cubeba; assembly: GCA_012931725.1. Lineage (NCBI taxonomy): Eukaryota > Viridiplantae > Streptophyta > Magnoliopsida > Laurales > Lauraceae > Litsea > Litsea cubeba. Next base: position 50,538,301 of record CM022952.1, read on the forward strand.
AGTTTTCCGAATACATGATTAACAAATCATATTCATCCCAAATAGTATGTGTATTGGAAAATTACTATTTCACTCATTTGTTTGGCTTAGAAGTCTGATTAAAAATTGGTTAATTGTCACATGAACTTAGTTCTTAACTCAATGAGTGAACTGTACTGATTATGAATTGCATAATGAACCATTTCTGCTGCAGCGGATGTTTGAAGTGTTCCGGAACCTCATGGAAGTTAGTGATCTCTGATCAAGACACTGATCTATTCCATACCATTTGACAACCCTTGAATAAAGAGTGTCCCAGTAGATATCAACTTACTGATATTACTGGATCCATTATTATTGAATAAAGACTGTCAACGTATATATCAACTGACTGATATTACTGGATCCGTTAATATGAATGAAATGTTATATGAACTGAATTGTTTCAATGGATTATGTGATAGCTAGAACTATCATAATATATATGTATTTGTTAAACCATCGCGTTCATGGTACTATGGATGAATGTCACAGGCCCAGATGCCCGTGCCGGTCCTGCTGAGGCCGCGCAGCCAGCGGAAGATGCCCGCCCGATACCTCCAGGAGGTTTAATCGAGTGGATCTGATCCCTGAGTGCGAATGAATAATTTTGAAATGTATATAGTTTTGTAATGTAAGTGAAGTCCTCGTATTGTATTAAGTATACGGTGGTTGACTTCATTATCGAACATAGAACTGAATGTGTATATTGGACTTTACTTTTTGTAAAGCTTTTATGTCAATGTATATTTTCCACAATTTTTATACATTTGACAGGTATTGTAATTGATATCCCTTATGAGTTTCGTATTTAACTTTTGTTAACTCGGAATTTACGGGAGTAAGTATGCATTCACAACTCGGGGTTTGTCTGAGCCAATCAAATCTCGGGACCGGGTCGTGACACCTACACTAGCACTTAAATGACTGGGTGCCACAAGGGTGGTGCCCAGGTGGACTGGACAGTGTGGGCGCGCACTACAGGGTGTCTATGTGGACTGGAGAGTGTGGGCGCCATAAGGGTGGTGCCTAGATGGAAAGTTGTGTGGGTCTTTGTTTGGAGTGGTTGCGGGCTGCCTAAGTTGAATTTGTGGAATAGGAGGGTGGGCGCCACACATGTGGTGCCTAGGTGGACTGAAAAATGCGGGCGCCACACATGGGGCGCCTAGATGGAATAAAGAGTGGGGTGGGCGCCACACATGGGGTGCCTAGGTGGAGTCAATTCATTTTCGGAGTCTGGTCCCTACTTGAGTGGTTCCGGTCCGTTTTAGGCCAAACTAATGATTTTGGAGGGTGGGCGCCACACATGGGGCGCCTAGGTGACCATGGCTAGTGCGGGTGCCACACATGGGGTGCCTAGGTGAATTTGAGTAGGGTGGGCGCCACTTGGGTGGTGCCTAGATGGATTTCCGTTACTCTTCCTAAGGCAAACTTTGAAAACTCATAACTTTTGATCCGCTTATCGGATTTGGACGTTCTACATACCGTCGGAAAGCTCTTGAAGTGAAGAATCTAATGGTCTAACTTTCCTAATGATTATGGGCTGAGAAAAGATGGGGACCTCTGGATCAATGGATCTGGCTTCCTAACTTAGGGTAATCGGATGGCATTTAGGCAAGCTAAGTGTAATCTTTGTAAGAACTGGCCTAAGCACGTCTTAAGTGGTCCGAAAGAGGTTTGAATAGTGTTGTGGTCTGTCCTTGTGTGAAAGGTGAGTTGGACTCGAGATCTCAATGTGATTCGACTTTCTTCTCACGAATTTCTAGAAGTCGATGAACTAATGTTTAAAACTATCAACAAGCATCTTCATTGTCATTAATTAATCTGAATTATGTCATTAATCATTCAATTATGAGTGAAATGGGGGCATCGCTATATTTGACAGGTGTTTACGGCTATCATAGGGGCCAAATGAGGTGTCTACAATGAGCAGCCGACCGACGGAGCGGGGCGAATCTTCAGCTGGGCCATCTCTTCTCTTTGCGAAGAAGGTGGTGGTGCGGGTTCTGAGCTCTTGGATTGAGACTCTCCTTGCTGGACAATTGGATGCCGGATTTGGCATGATCCAGCATGTGCAGGAGATTCTCGGTGATGCCGAATAGGCTGGTCAGGATGTCACGGGTGCCAGGCGATCGTTGAAAGGATCATTGCACTGGGTGACAAGTGGTTTGAGACCATGGGTTTTGCTGACGACCAGTTCTTCAAGGAGATGTTCTTGGACCCTGCTGATAAGGCTAAGTCTGATATGAATGAGGCTACACAAAGCAGGAAACAACTAGTCCGAGAGAAGAACTTAGAAGAGCTAGCCATCATTGGGCTGACACATGACCTTAACATCCTTGATAGGGAGGTCGATGAGGCTAGGAAACATCTTGAGCATTTGAAGGCACAAGTCGCTGCCAAGTTGTAAGACCCCGATCCGAGAGACCTTGTTTAGAGTTAATTAAGTTGTGTTTTAGTTTTAAGTGTGTTTAGTGGTTTTTGATTAAGTTTGGGATTAGAATAGCTTTTATGATAGCTTTGGGGAATTTTGAGAGCCTTTTTACTTGTGGGACCCTTTGGGGGTTCTTGTCACGAATTGTGTGAGATTGGGGGTTTACCGATGATTTCAAAAAATTGTGTTTTTAACCCCATTGGACTTATCTTGTTAATCCCTACAACTTTCATGTTGACATCGTTTCCATTCGAGGACCCTAAACCCGACTTTTTACAATTGAGGGCAAAATGGTCTTTTTACCCAAAATCTGGACACCAATTTCAATGTCACCAAAATGTGCAAAATATATACTTTTTGGAAACTAGAAATTTCTCCAATCAACTTTGTCTTCTTCGTCGAATTCGTTTGAAGCCCCGAAAGCCATATTTTGAGCCTGAGAAGTCTTTTAAGTTGTGGGCCCCATTCCCACTTACTATATAAGGAGAGCTCTTCTCTTAATCCTCCCATTCTTTGCTAAAACCCTAAAAGGAGAAGAGATTTCCAGCCCTAGGGTTTTCCCTTGCCTTTTTCTTGCTTCTTCATCTTCAATCTTCCACCAAGCTAGTGCTAATGGAAAAATAAAGGCTACAATCTTCTTCCTCGTCTCAAGGGCTTCATCTTGACACCATTTTCAAAGAAAACCGCCCACTTCAAGGCTTCCTTTGGACAACACCTTGCTTTTTGAAGAACTTCCTTGTAAGTGATCTTCCTAAAATTTTTAGAATCTTGTTTGTTTAACCCTAGAGAAGCTCCATTTCGTTTATTGGGAGATTTCGTTTTGTTTTGCTTGGATTTTGATATTCTAGGGTTGGATTTGGGGGTTTTTGTATAGGTGTTTGATTATGGGCTTAAGAGGTGATTAGAGCTCAATTTGATTTGCATTGGACCCAAGGCAAGTGGATGAAATGATTCTCATGTGTTTATCATGTTTTATGCAAAATCTTGATTTATCTTCATTAATAGTTTTAATGGTTTATCATGCTTGATAGTTTGGTACTATTGCTTTTGAATGATGATTTGATGAGATGAGGAGGTCAAGGAAGAGCCCAAATATTCATGAAGTTATGTTTGGAAGAAGGGCAAAGAAAGAAAATGGATAGGGATTGGACAAAAGAGGAATTCAACCAAATAGGTTGAGATTCGTCGCTGTCCGATCGATCGCCCATCAGGTCCGATCGATCGGACTGTAAAAAAACTGAGAGTATTTCAGGACCGATCGATCGCCCATTAGGTTCGATCGATCGGACTGTAAATAACTGAGAATGTTTCAGGACCGATCGATCGGCCAATGAGTCTGATCGATCGGACTGAAATGAGATGAACTGCAAAATAAGGGGAATTATGGGACTGTTCTCCAGATTCATTTCAAGCCCATACTCAAGTCCAATTCAGCTCTATCCATTCTTTTCTTATTTGAAGACATCGAACCTGTAATGATGCATTTAAATCCATGAAAGATTTGGGTAAATTGTGATAGGTTGTAGTGGGGGGGTTTTGTTTGGAGCCCCAGTGTTATTTAAGGACTTGTAAGGCATTGTATGAAGTCCGGAGGAAGGAGGAACCTCATCATGGAGATTCCATGAGGTTTTCTAGATTGACCAATGTGTATAAGGACCCAGAATGTCCCTAACTCTTAAAGAGTACCAAATTACATCATGATTGACATACGGGACCCTATTCACACTGAATCAATTCTAGGAACCCCGTTGTTTAGTCCGTAAATGTATGAGAAACGATTGTATTCAATTTTCAATCAAACTCTTATTTTGGGATTTCAAACCCTTGTGATATGACTAGATTGTCTCAAGAGTACTAGAAGTGATGTGTTTAGCTTTTGCTAACCTGTATATGTCGACTTGATGTGAATACGTATTTGTGCCTATTGGCACCCCGTTTCTTTAATATGCATATGATTTGACTTATCGTATTTGACCTATGAGTCGGCACCACTGAGCTTGGATGACCTTGTCGGTTTGATCCACCGACTTGGGGCTCCTTCCCCTCCCGATTGTCAGCTGCAGTCTGGAACCCGTAGAGTTTTACCCGGTTCGCTACCGTGGTCCCGCAGAGTATATATATATATTATAGTATCTTATCGTTGTTCCTCCTCACCTTGTGTGACTGAGGTCAATGATCCCGTAGGGTATGTGCTCTCTTCACTTTAGTGAGAGAGGATCTAGCTTTGTGTGGTTGCCATCTTGTTAGTCCCGAACTCTTGTTACCTTACATGTTTTAATTGCATATGTACTTCCTTTAAATGATACCTTCTTCTTTTATGAAATTTATTATTTACCCAAGCTCTACTATGTTTCTAAAGGCATTATTGTCTTAAATTATTATTATATCTTTTCACCCACCTGCCAGACCGTCGTGTCTGATCCATTTATTTTGGTACTCAGGTCCCGAGCTTATTGCCATTGAGGAGGAGCCTGAGGAGGCGGTCGGTGAACCGCAGCGAGTGATAGAATGGCAAGCCGACGATGTCATGTAGACATTCATTCGGGCTTTGAGGACGACACATTTTGGGAACTTATGATTATATCTTTTGGGTTTTATTGGTTGTATGGTCTTTATTGACCATTATTTTGGGGCATTAATCAACTGATCTTTTGTAAATACTCTTAAATTTACTTTTAGGGAAATATGCACATGATCATTGCTCATTCTGATATCTTGTCATGTTAATCATAGATCAGTCTTGTTTATGGAATGGAATAGCATTAATATGATTTGCTACACACTTCCGTAATCTTGAATATGTGTTTGATATGTTTTTTTTTGTGAGATGATGTGTAAAGATAATCCTCACTGTGGAACCCTGTGGGAAATCACGTGCACGGATAAATGTTGTTTTAATTCCATGTGCAGTTTAGCCAAAGAGATGCACGTGGTGCGGCATCACTATTACTGTCTCGATCCCGGATTCGGATCCCCTGACCCGGTCCGGGGTCGCGACACAAGTGGGCTGCTATAATAGAGGCTCGCGATAGGGAGAGTGCTCTGATTCGCGGGGTTGTAGATGCTGGTCGAGTTCTTGAAAGGAAGTTTCAAGAGGACAAACAATGGCAAACTGCTCGGGATAAGCTTCCCGGTGTGAAAGAAGGGCTGCAGCCTACCCTAGCATCTCATGGCAAGTTCCTGGAAGAAGCGTGCCCTGAAAACTCTGACGGCTGAGGCCAAAAGCTTGCTCGAAGAGCTCAAATTTTGGCTGGAGACCAGTTTTGGTTGAGCTCCTGATTTTTTGCAGCAGAAACTATCCTTCTTTTTTTTTTGGTACCACATGTATTTTTTTTGGTACTCTTTCTCTCTCTTTTTTTTTGTAGTGCTTTGTAAACACTTTCTTTTGGTACCACATGTATTTTTTTTATACTCATTTTTTTTGTTTTTTTTTTTGGTACCACATGTATTTTTTTTTGGTACTCTTTTTTTGTTTTCCCTACGCTCACTTAAATCGTTTTGTGATGAAAGCAATTGCTAAATGGGATGCTTTTTTTTGTTTTGTTTTGTTTTTTTGTGTTTTCCCTACGCTCATTTAAATCTTTTTGTGATGAAAGCAATTGCTAAATGGGATTTGATCAAAAGTTTGTCATTTTGTGAAAATCTTTTGTCAAATGATTGTTTTGGCATGGGAGCCAGATTTTGTTTGTGGCATGGAAGCCGATTTTGGTGGCATTGATAGCCGAGTTTTGTTGGCATTGATAGCCAGTTTTGGTGGCATTTATAGCCAAGTTTTTCGAAAGCCAAGTTTTGGTTGGTGGCATTGATAGCCGGTTTTGTTTTGTTGCATTGATAGCCGGTTTTGGTGGCATTTATAACCAGTTTTGGTGGCATTTATAGCCGGTTTTGGTTTTCAAAAATGCAAGTATCGACTAAAAGTCGCCTCCTTGCTGAATGGTCTTGCAAGTATCGATGGAATGTCGCATCCTTGCTCATTCGGTTGCGAGTATCGATGGAATGTTGCATCCTCGCAGATTTGGGTGTAAGTATCAATGGAATGTTGCTTCCTTGCTTTTCAAAAATTTTGGTTTTGCGGGCACTGACTTGATGTCGTTTCCCTATGATTTTTGAAATTTGCAGTTTTCTCGAACCTTTGGGTTGTGGATATCAACTGAAATATTGCATCTCCACGATTTCTTGGTTTTTTCAAACCTTTGAAATTTGGATTGTGGATATCAACTTAAATGTTGTGTCCCCATGGTTTTTAGGTTTTTTCGAACCTTTGAAATTTGGGTTGTGGATATCAACTGAAATGTTGTGTCTAATGGACCAGCACATTCTCCTCGGTTCTACCGAGGTCGGCAGACGTGGGAGTCCGTTTGGGTCCGACCCTTTTGTAACCGGGGGGCAGAGGCGTGCATCAACATTTCCTTTGTGTGGTTGTGCCAGATTTTCTATTTTACTTGGAATTGCAAGTGGTGATCCGGAGATTAACCTTCGCAAGTAAAAAGGAAATCAACTTCTTTCAAGTTTTTCATTGCACATATATTTAAGAAAAGAGACATTTTATTGATTTGCCGTGAAATGCGATTTTTTGGCATTTATAGCCGATTTTGGCGTTTATAGCCGATTTTTTGCGTTTATAGCCGATTTTGGCGTTTATAGCCGATTTACAATCCTTATCAATAATGAAAGACAAGAGTTGTGATTTTTGTCTCTTTTGACAAAAGGAGGATCTAACTGCTCAGGAGATTGTAGGGGACCCGTTCAGATTGACGGTCGCAAACCATATGTGGACTTCGCCATCATCCATGCAGATGAGAACAGAGGATGCAGGGTCGCAGGGGTCTACGACCCTGGGGGGTTTTTCCCCCCCTTTGTCCCGTTTTGTGTCCGTTTTTGCTGTTTTTTATTCTTTTTTCTTTTATATTTTTCCTTGACATTTTTGATAATTCATTGGCCTGATTTCCCTGTATAAAACCTGATGAGAATCCTTGCATTTTGTTTTGCAAAGTTTCAAATTTTCTGAGAAAGCCGAAGACTTTGTCGCGTAGAGCTGCCGATTTTCCGTTAGAAGCTGAAACTGGGTCAAACGGTGTCGGGATGACCTGAAATTTGGGGTGAAGCCTGCTGAGCAATAAATAAGACCAACCATAGGCTTTTGTTTGAGTTTTGAAGCCGTTTGGGGTCCTATCACCAGTAGAATTGCTTTTGTCGCGATGAAGATGTCACGGCTTGATGTGCGGTCAACCGATGTCCGATTGACTTGAAATTTGACAAGGAACCTATTGGAGTCATTTTAAGATGATCCACAGGCTCTGTCTTGGAAACCATGGTCCAGGGGAGTTTCGCCGCCGAAAGGCCTAATTTCGTTGTTCGAGGGTTGATGTAGGGTCAAACGTTGTCGGTTTGACTGGGAACTTGACGTGGAGCCTTTTGGATGTATTTTGAGACCATCCATTGGCTCTGATCGAAGATTTGGTTTCTCCGATGCTTTCGCCGCCGGGAGCTCCTTTTCAGCTGCCGGAGAAGCGAAGTTAGGCCAAATGATTTTGAAATGGCCCGAAACTTCTTGTGTACTCCTCTTTTGGCTGTCTTGAAGGATCTTGCAGTTTTTGTTTGATTCTGACGATATTGGGTTTTTTGGAAGTAGCATTGCCTATTTATGGCAGGTTGCGACTTCATGCAGTTTTCTAGATCTTGAAGAAGCAAAGTGACATTTTTGGTGCCAACAAATGCCCCCTCGAGGTGCAGCAACGAGTTGCTTAACCTTTGTAGTCGATGTGCCTTGAAGAGATTTTGTGAAGGAGAGCTTGTGACTTGACCAAGAGTCTTTGACCAGTCTTTCTTTTTTGTATTTGTAGCCTTTTGGTAGTGAAAGGGATCACATACCATCTCGAGGCAAAGTTTTGAAGATGACATCAGGGATGTGGATTTGGGTTTTGACCTTGTGACCTAACAGGCTGTATGTGGCAGGTTAGGGGGTCGGGTTTGGTTTTGACCGTGTGATCCAACAAGCTATATTGGAATGTTGGGGGGTCAATTTTGGTTTTGATCTTGTGACCTAACAGGCTGTATGTGGTAAGTTAGGGGATCAGGTTTTGGTTTTTGGTTTTGCTCTTGTGACCTAACAAGCTGTATGTGGCAAGCTAGGGGACCAGGATTTGGTTTGTTTTTTTGCGGAATGTCAATTTCAAGATTTTGGCTTAATTTGGTAGATGAGGCTGGATGGTTTGATTTTTGGAAGCTCATGGGGCTTGGAATTCTCTTTTGTATGGTCCAATCAACTCAAAAGAGGCATGGAACCATTTTTGTATGCTCTTGGTAAGAGGGATTTCTCTTTGACTAAAAGCCCAAATTTTTTTTTTAGTGCCTAGGTGGTCAAACCTGACTCATATGGGCTAACCCGTGGGACCTTAAGCTTTTGAAATGGCTTAGATCTCGTATGGTGTCATTTTTATAAAGAATATCCAAAAATATCTCCTTTGGATAGAGAATAGCTAAGAATATCTTTACTTGGAGAGAATCTCTCATGTTCCCTTTATTTTGGGAGAGAATATCTCAAGATATCTTCCTTTGGGAAAGAATATTTCATTGATCCTATCTTTTGGGTGAAAATCTCTCATTGATTTCTTTTTGGGAGAGAATCCCTCAAGATATCTTTCTTTTGGGAAAGAATCTTTCTAATTTCTTTATTTTGGTAAGGTTACTAATTAGTAACACTTGCCTCTTTCTTCTTTCCTTCTTTGGTTTGCTCTCTTCTATAAAAGCAAGGAGGAGGTTGGATCTCTTGCTCTTATTGCTTTCTTTTGCAACAATCCCAAGAGGGCTTCAAGACCAGAGTTTTTCTTCTTCAAGATCTTCAAGACTTTTCTTCTTCTTCTCCATCAATGGCTTCAAGTAAGTTCCCTTTTTCAAGAAAATCCAATTGTAGGAAAAAAGTTCTTTTTTTTGTTTCTTTCTTTTCTTTTCTTTTTTTTTTCTTTTCCACGTGTTTGCTCTTTTTTTTTGCACGTTTTTTTTTCATGCTTTCTTTTTTTTTTCATGTTTTTTTTCTTTTGTGTACAGATCTGTCCGTACGGCCACGTGGCCTGTGGGCCAGCCCCTTTTTCTCTTTTTTTTTTTGCTGATCCTTTGTTTTTTTTTTAGAAAGTTTTCTTTCTTCCTTTTTTTTTCTTTTTCTTTTGCTCATCATGATAATGCCCATTTTTTTTGGCAAACCTAGATGTTCATGCATGCATTCTATTGTAAATTGAATTTGTAGCATGATGTGATAGCATACTTGGAAGTTTTCGCAAATTTGGGAATTTGGAGCTCGTAGTGATGTTGAGCCCTTCCTGATTTTGCGGAGAATTTGAGGTTTCGAAAGTTTGGAGTTTCGGAGCTCGCAGCAATGTTGGGCCCATCTTCAAGCTTTCTATTTCTTTCGGGATAGTTCCTTTTCTTTGGAATTGCCTCGGCATCATGTCAAAATTTCGCCAGATTTTTTTTAGCAAAATTCTGTCATTTTGATGTTTGATCTTTTTCTTTTCCATCCTTTGCAGGTGGTTCTTCCAGAACGAACAAGGGTAAAGAGCCTGCTACAAGCGTACCTCGTCGATCTGCTAGATCTTCTAATCCGGCCGTTCAGCAGGCCTGGGAGAAGGTCCAGTATGTTGAGAGAAATCTGGAAGAGTGCGACTCCCTTAACAGAGATGAGATGAGGCAGCAACTGATCGCTCTCAAGGGAGAGGATTTTTATAAGATCATGGTAAGCAGTCGTCCATGGGTGATGGAAGATCATAGTGTTTTACCCAAGCCTACCTTCTTCTTTGGTGATGCCGTCCCTGATGACGTGACATACCAGAGGAGATGTTTTCAGTTCTCTTTCACAGCAGATGGTGAGAAGAAGACTGTTGCTACCCGGTCGATGTTTGATTACACCGTCTCGATCATGAGCCTTGCCCCCATGAGCTCTAAGAGGGAAGATCCTCCAAGCTGGGTGAGAAGGACAAATGTAATCAAGACCGGGGTTTTTGTTGGCGGTTCTCCTGAATATACGGAGAGGTCGCCTGTTGACATGGACCTGTTGATGCCATCCGGCGGCTACCAGGGCTCTGATTATTCGTCGGTCGATTTGAGACCGGTGGGCCTTGGTATTTTTAGCAGTGACAGCAGCAATTGGATGAAGCCTTTTCGACTTCGTGGCCATTTCAATGCTGACTCTGAGTGGAATTCGTGGACTGATCGCGTCCTGCTGATTGGTGGCGCCGTTTTAAAGGAAGCCGAGATTTTTGATGCGGTCCGCGCCTTTAGGGAGACCGTGATCTTTTCCGACAAGGCCTTTATGGCTATGTTGGAGTCATTCCTCCCACAAACCAATACCTTCGTTGTGACGAATGGTGAGATTGGTTTTTCTTTGAAAGAGCTGAGCGCCATTACTAGATTGCCTATCCTTGGCAAAATCTATGAGGAGTTTATGCCGATCGACAGCGTCCTTGAGGAGCAGTCTGTGGAGTTCAGGCTTCTGTACTTTCAGCTCGTCTCCTTCTATGACTTTTTGAAGGAGAATGAGGGTTTGAAAGTTAGATCCAGCAATTGGAAGAGTTCTAGCTCTTCGTTCCCCAACTTTTTTGATAGCAGGGAGTCTTCTGATAGTGCGACCCAGGAAGCCAGGGCTTAGGATCCAAGTTCGAAGAAGATCTTGTCTATGCAAGAAGAGTTGAGAGATTTCTGTGCGAGTACAAACGCCATATGTCCTGACATTGCACTGCAGAGAGATCTCGCTGTTTACCTCACTTATTGGCTTGGTGAGGCTATTTTTGCTGGAGGAGATGGAACGCACATCAGGCCGCATTGTATTTTTCTGGCTTGTCAGATGGCGTTTGGAGAGCAGCTTACTTTGGTGCCAGCTCTTTACTCCTACCTGTGTACCGAACTGCAGGCTGCTGCTTTTTTGGTTCGGCTTGGGCTTCCCATGAACAGGGTATTTTCAGTCCACATCTTTTATTCATGGTATGTGTACCACTGTCCTGGCTTCCATCGGCTGGGTGCTGCACATGATGATGATCCACTGATGATTTGGCCGGCTAAGGGCAAAGCCGTGTCCGAATCACTTTTGTTTGCCCGCATGAGGATCTGAAGGTTCAGGGATGTCGAGATGGGGGAGTCTTCAGTAAAGCTATCTCCGGAGTTGCAGAAGAAGCTTTTGATTTTGGTGCCTCCCGAGACTCTACCAGGGCGGGGTCGGGAAGGCATTATTCCTTGACAAATGCAGAGAAGGAGTGGCTTTTCAGCATACATGTCGGCCCGATGGTGTACCGCAGACATAATTTCGTCGACATCCAGCAGTATGTACCCTCTCACTTTGCTTTGCAGTTGGGCTTTTCTCAAGGTGTTGTTGGAGCCCCTTCAAGCATGGTGAAGCGCTTTGGAGGTTTACAGGACGGGAGAAATGCATGGGCTTTCTATAGTACTGAAGACACCACAACCTTGATCTCTTATCCTGTGTTGTCGACTTCCCGGACTGCCGGCTTTGCGAAGTGGTTCGCAGAGAGCTTTTCGGTATATCGGGGGCTTTCCAAGAAGGAGCTTGATGTGAAGCTGGCATCTGGAAAGGGCCTTGGAAAGTCGGATGGCGTCCGGCGAGAGGAAGCTTGGGCCTTCCTTTCTGGAGAGAAGCACAAGATAGGCTTTCTCGGTGACCAGGGCATCATTGGTTCTGAAGCTGTTCGAGAAATACCTGATGAGGCTTTAGAACAGCTAGAACAGGAGGAAGCTGAACTTGATGCTTGGATGCAAGCGGCACAGAGGCAAGCTTCCGTGGAGTCTACTGGCAAGAGTAGACCATCCAGTGAGGAGTCAAGTGGGAGACTTGACTCTGACAGCGGGGCAGGTTGCTCTAAGAAGCGAGCCCGCAGGAGTAAGAGGAAGAGGAGTCATCATCGCAGCAAGGGGCAATATGAGGACTCTCCTGGCATAGAAGTTCCTCTTACTATTAATGAGGATATGCCAGTGGATGCTGACGAGTCTCCAGAGAAGAGAAGCCGTGACGAAGAGACCGTTGGTGAAGGTATGATTCTTCCTCTTTCTCTTTCCATTTCTTTTCATGGGATTTTTCCATGTCTTGATTTGTTTTCTCTCCCTGCTGCTCCTCTTTTTTTTTTAGCAGAGGAAGATTTGGCGATGGTTGAGGTTCCAACCGTTGAGGTGGTGACAGATCCTGTCAGGGCACCTGAAGAAGAACCGAGGGACTCTGGAGTGAATCCAGAATCTCCAATTGGTATAACTTCTTGTGCTTTTTTTTGTCCGTGACTTGGTTTGCTAACATTTTTCTTGTCAGCTGACTTGCCACAGGATTCCGATGACTTTGAGCCATCGATGGACGCAAATGTTGATGACGCTTCCGATGAGTTCATGGAGGAACAGAGTGTTCCACCAGTCGTCGAAGAAGGTATTTTGTAGTAATAACCCTGATAATGATTTTCAAACAGGATCATATTCATACCTTTTTGTGTTTCTTTGGTAGGTTTTGAGGTGACAGCGGAGAGACCGTTTCTTCCTTCAGAACCAGAGCAAGGGATGCCAGAGGTCGATCCAGAGGTAGAGGCTCCTGGGACCAGTTCTGACACTGTTGAGGAGATTCCTCGTGCTGAGATTCCTTCTCCAGCAGCTCCAACTAGAAAGAGTTCTTTTGTTCCTCTTCCAACGGGGCATGACATGGGCAGCCGACCGACGGAGCGGGGCGAATCTTCAGCTGGGCCATCTCTTCTTTTGCGAAGAAGGTGGTGGTGCGGGTGTTGAGCTCTTGGATTGAGACTCTCCTTGCTGGACACTTGGATGCCGGATTTGGCATGATCCAGCATGTGCATGAGATTCTCGGTGATGCAGAAGAGGCTGGTCTGGATGTCACAGGTGCCAGGGCGATCGTTGATAGGATCATCGCGCTGGGTGACAAGTGGTTTGAGACCATGGGTTTTACTGATGACCAGTTCTTCAAGGAGATGTTCCTGGACCCTGCTGATAAGGCTAAGTCTGACTTGGAGGAGGCTACACAAAGCAGGAAGCAGATAGTCCGAGAGAAGAACTTAGAAGAGCTAGCCATCATTGGGCTGACAAATGAACTTAAGATCCTTGATAGGGAGGTCGATGAGGCTAGGAAACGTCTTGAGCATTTGAAGGCATAAGTCGCTGCCAAGTGGGCTGCTACAACAGAGGCTCGCTATAGGGAAAGTACTCTGATTCGCCGTGTTGCAGATGCTGATCGAGTTCTTGAAAGGAGGTCTCAAGAGAATAAACAATGGAAAACTGCTCGGGATAAGCTTCCCGGTGTGAAAGAAGGATTGCAGCATTCTCCAGCATCTCATTGCAAGTTCCTGAAGAAGCGTGCCTTGGAATCCCTGATGGCTGAGGCCAAAAGTTTGCTTGAGGAGCTGAAATCTTGGCTGGAGACCATTTTTGGTTGAGCTCCTGTATTTTTTTTTAACAGAAACTATCCTTCTTCCCTTTTTTTTGGTACCACATGTATTTTTTGGTACTCATTTTTTTTTGTAGTGCTTGGGAACACTTTTTTTTTGGTACCGCATGTATTTTTTGGTACTCTTTTTTTTTCCCTACGCTCACTTAAATCTTTTTGTGATGAAAGTAATTGCTAAATGGGATGTTTTTTTTTTTTTTTTGTTTTCCCTACGCTCACTTAAATCTTTTTGTGATGAAAGTGATTGCTAAATGGGATTTGATCAAAAGCTTGTCATTTTGTAAAATTCTTTTGTCAAATGATTGTTTTGGCATGGAAACCAGATTTTTGTTTGTGGCATGGAAGCCAATTTTTGGCATGAGAGCCAGCTTTTTTCTGTAGCATTAATAGCCGATTTGTGGCATTGATAGTCGGTTTTGGTGGCATCTATAGCCGGGTTTGTGGCATTGATAACCAGGTTTTTTTAAAGCCAATTTTTTTTGTTTTGTGGCATTGATAGCCGGTTTTGGTGGCATTTATAGCCGGTTTGGTTTTAAAAAATGCAAGTATCGACTAAAAGTCACCTCCCTGCTGAATGTTCTTGCAAGTATCGATGGAATGTCGCATCCTTGCTCATTCAGTTGCGAGTATCGATGGAATGTCGCATCCTCGCGGATTTGGGTGCAAGTATCGATGGAATGTCGCATCCTTGCTTTTCAAAAAAATTTGGTTTTGCGGGTACTGACTTGATGTCGTTTCCCCACAATTTTTTGAAATTTATGGTTTTCTCGAACCTTTGGGTCATGGATATCAACAGAAATGTCGCGTCTCCATGTATTTTTTTTTTAGGTTTTTTCGAACCTTTAAAATTTGGGTTGTGGATATCAACTGAAATGTTGCATCTCCACGGTTTTGGATTTTGCAAGTATCGACGAAATGTCACTTCCTTGCTATTTTGGAAGTGTCGAACGTGGTTCGCATATTTCCGATTTTTGTGCGAGTATCGACTAAGCGTTGCTTCCCTGCGGCTTTTTGAAAAACCAATTTTTTTTGTTTAAGGACACGAGGGTTATAAGTTTTGACCTAAAACCATTTACGCGGTAAAAGGTAGGGTGGACTAGGGTGGAAATCCCTGAATCCGGATTTTGTTTCAAACCATGAATCTTGGATTCAAGGGTTGAAAATTTTGGTCAAGTTAGGGAAAGGTTCCTAAACTTGGATTTTTGAACAATGAAACAATGAAAGTAAGCATTGTTTAAATTTCTAGAAATTTCAACATTTGACATGAAAATTCTAAAAAAGGTTGGTTTAGCGAACGTATACCTGGAAACCGGTTTTGGCTGTACAGGCATTGCTCTTACCCAGTTGGGTAAGTCTTCAAGGGTAGTACCACTTTAAGAACTTGCCGTTGATGGGCAGCATACGTCTGTCACCTTCCATGTTTAGGAGTGCGTATGCACCATTGGAGAAAACCTTGTCGATGACGTAGGGTCCCTCCCATTTTGGATCAAATTTTCCTTTGGACTTGTGAGCGAAGACCATTGGTCTTTTTACCGCAAGAACCAAGTCACCATTTTTGTAGGCGTGTTGCCTGACCTTTTGTCAAAAGATCCTGCCATGCATGCTTGGTAAAGTTCAATGCTTTGCCGAGCTTCGAGCCGTCTCTCATCGAGATTGTCCAGCTCATGGAGTCGCAATTTGACATTGCTTTCTTGAGTCATGTCATTTTGCAAGGATACCCTCAAGGAAGGAATTTGTACTTCCAAGGGTACGCCAGCTTCGCATCCATAGACCAAGGAGAATGGTGTGCTATGGGTTGGAAACGGTGGTTCGATAGGCCCACAAAGCTTCAGACATTTTGTCGCTCCAGTCTCTTTTGTGACTAGAGACCATCTTCTTGAGGATTTTGCAGAGTGTCTTGTTGAAAGCTTCTGCTAATCCCTTTGCTGCCGGATTGTATGGAGTCGAAGGACATCTTTGGATTTTGTATTTATCGCAGAACCTGTAGAATCGATGATCTCGGAATTATGGTCCGTTATCATGGACGAATCTTTTGGGTATGCCGAAACGACAAATGATGTTGGTGCGCAAGAACTGAAGGACTGATGAGGTCTTCATTTCGTTGAGCGCAAATGTTTCTGACCACTTGGAGAAATAATCCGTAGCGGCGAAGATGAAGCGATGACCTTTGCTCGAAGGGGGAGAAATAGGACCTATGATGTCCATACCCCAGCCTTCGAAAGGCAATGAAATCGCTGTAGGATGTAGCCATTCTGGAGGCATGTGAATGTAATCTCCAATAAATTGGCATTATTGGCAGCGCTTAGCAAATTGCATTGCGTCGGCTACCATGGTAGGCCAGTAATAACCTAACCTTTTTATCTGATCATAGAGCTTGGGACCAGCCTGATGAGCTCTGCAAAGACCAGCATGAACTTCTTTGAGTGTTTCTTGAGCCCTTGTTGTGACAAGCAGCGTAGAAGTACTCCGTTGAAGGATTTCCTGTAAAGGATTTTTGAAGGAATATCCAAATGAAAGCTTGGGGTTCACCTTTGGATGCTTACCCATTCTTTTGGATCTTCAGGTAGGATTCTGAACATAATGTAATCAATGAACGGATCACTCCAGTCGCTGATTGAAGTTTGAAGGATTGAAATTCGACTTTCAACCAACGAACTCACGGAGAAAGGCGATATACTCGGGTAACTCATCATCCTTTATATTCTTACTCATGAATACAGGACGTGGGTTATCTGGTGTTCCCAAGTCTATCTTTTGAACAGGATCTTCTGTTGGAAGGTTCGAAGGTGGTTCATCCACAATATTTTCGGAAGCTTCCAGCTCAACGAATCCTTCTGGGGTTTCAAGGGCATTTCCAGACCAAGGTTTTGTTCCTTTCCACGGGTCTTCTTGATCGGCAATTTTCCCAAGGTTTGCTATGAGATGATCCCAATCGCCTGTTGAAACCGGGTCGAAGTCGGCTACTTCTTTTGTAGATGAGGGTTCTTCTGGGTCAGAAGACCACATGTCTGTGCCATCGGACAACTCCTCTTCATTGTCTGAGAAATCGTACCAATTGGATGAGCCTCCTGAATCTTTGTCTGGTGACTCATCGAAGAGATATCTAGGGAGATCAATGTCTTCATGGACTTGAGATGTTGAGGCTTGGTCAGTAAATTGACTTTTAAGCCTTTGTGTCAATTGTCTGAGAGGAGTGTCGGGATCATACCCTAGCCCGTGTGAAGACTTTTCTACATAGCCGTAGAGTCTCCAATCTTCCAGCTGGCTTTTGGTCAAGACGGGCCCCAATGGCGTGAGAATACCGTGGCCTTCTCCCAAACCGACTGGGTTTTGAGCGTCATAGCCCATTTTCTTCATAATAGCTTGTGCCACAGAACTATATAGGGATAGTTGAGGCATATCTTCATTTTGGAAAGGTTCATGTATGGAGTTTGATGAAGAAGCATCTAATCTATGGAAGAAGATCGGTTTTTCCTTTGCTGAAGTTACTGGAACAACGAAGGAAGCAGATGTAGGATCTTCTATATCAACAGGTGTCTCCATTGGAGTAAGAGCAGGCTGAACTTGCTGAGTGTCAGCTTGGCTTGACGATGTGTTGTCTTCTGGCTCTGAATCCAAATCCATGTCTTGCATGATAGACACGAAAGAGACAACAAATTTGCCCCCAGGCTTTTGTTTTGCCTTCTTCACTTTAGTCGTGATGACCAAAGGCTTTGAAGTCTTGAGGGAGATGATGAAGGGAGTTTGAATGCTTTCTTCAGATTTACCGGATGGTTTGTTTTCTTCCGGTGATTGTCGAGGAGCCTTGTCTTTATCTTTCTGGAGATTTTCGGCAAAAGGTGCTGTGTGCTTCTCCTCTTCTTCTTTTTCACCTTCATACATTTGTGAGACTGCAAAGTGGACTTCTTTAACTTTGAAGGGTTTTCTGTCTACAAAGACTCGATGTATCATGCCGTCGTCGCCAACAAACTTGATACATTGATGTAAAGTTGAAGGGACAACACCCTTCTCATGCATCCAAGGGCGTCCGAGAAGGATGTTGTAGCATGAAGAGGTTTTTATTGCATACACTGTGACCTCAGAGATAAGATCACCGATCTGCAACTTGAACCTGATTTTGCCGATAGGCCTTTGAATACTCCCATCGTATCCAAAGATAGATACAGATGTGTGGCTCAGCTTGTTGGGTGGGATGCCCAACTCTTCTAGAGCCGATGTGGAGATGAGGTTGAGTGCAGAACCTGGGTCGATCTGAACTCTGTGCATAGGCATTTCCTTGATGTACCCTGTGAAGTACAGGGGTCGGTTGTGCCTTGTCTCGCCAAGTAGGAGGTCGTCCTTTGTGAAGGCGATGGTTGCACTGGCTGCTTTTTTAACTGAGAGGCATTCAATGCATGATCCCTCAGTTTTCTTCTTTTCTCCCTTTGAGGAAGCTTCTGAGTTTTTGACCTGGTAATCCATTTCAATTTGGAGGACTTGCGGGGCATGTTTGTCGACATCCTCATTCAGCTTCTGAAATTTTGAAATAAGATTATCACGAGTGTGCGGAGACATTCGCAATAAATTTAGGATGTGCAGACGTGCAGGTATGTGCTTGAAGTGTTCAATCAAGTCATACTTGAAAGCCTCCTTAGGGCCTGCATGTTCATCATTGTTGCCACTAGGGGCGCTTACAACATCTTTTCCCGAAGGATTTACATATGTAAAGGAAGATTGGTTGTAATTTTTGTGGTAGTCTCGGCCAGAGCGGGTGCCTTTACCAACTTCGAGAGCTTCTTGAGAAGGGTCTTCGTTTGGAAGATTGTCTTCAGGATGAAGAGGCTGTCATTTTTCATTTATTGAGGATGTATCTGCAGCAGAGTTGCCATCCTCAGTGATTGTGTTGCACGGAGCATTTTCCGGGAATAAGTCCTGAACAGCATCGAGCAACCTTTCTTCTTCGTTGACCAATTCATTGTCCCAAGCATCAATAGCTGGGAATTCTTCAGTCAGGAAGGGTGTGAACTTTGAAGTCACAGTCTCAGGAGAAGAAACCTGAGAGGGTGTCATCTCAGTGAAAGTCACGTGAGATGAGGTGGCTCCAGAAGATACATTGCTAGGCGTCGCCGGAGTGTAAGTGATCTCATCAGACAATGCTTCGGAAGAGCTATAATCCCGAATTATCACATTACAGGAAGCTCTGACAGGAGACGTTGCCTGATCGGAGTCAGACTCATCCTCGGATGTAAGAGGGTTGTCTATCCAGCAATTTTCTCCATTTTCAGGAGTTAAGGGAGGATGCACCTGATGGTCTTCATGGACTTCAGGCTCTGGATTGCGAGGAAGCTCGTTGACACGGTCCTGCTCTTGTTCTAGAGTGAGACGCTGCAAGATCCTTGCATATTCTTCAAGATCAGGCATGGGAGCCAAATCTTCTTCTTCATCAGCTCTTTGTGGCTCAACATGGTTGATTTCCACTGGAGCAATGACGGGTACTGGGCCAGCAGCATTTGCTTGTACAGACTCTTGGTCTTCTTCATCATCAGATCGGAATCCTTGTGGCTGTAGGGGGTTATACTAGATTACTGGCATAAGATGAGTCTCAGGAACCCATTCTTCATCGGAGAGATATTCTCTTGTTTCAAGAGACTCCTCCCACTCGTCTGTGTAGTTGGATTCGAATCCATCATCGGTGTCGCTGGACTCGTATCCATCAATGGAGAATCGAACTACCGAATTACAAGAGTATGATGCCTCCTGCGTGGCTTCTTTGAATTGAGATGGCATGAAATCACTGAGAGTTAATTTTCTTACCCCCTTTGAAGTCTCTGGAAGGGATGTTTTTGTTGCCTCCAGTGAAGCGGTAGAGGAAGCCTCTGCCTTTTTCTTGACTTCTTGTTTTGGCTGGGTCTTCTCTTGCCATTTGAGCTTGAGGAGATATTTCCTAACCTGCCTTTGCTGTTGAGCTGTAGGCTTTGTTTTCACAACCTCTTGATTTTCATCTTCCCGGAGATCGGGATGTACCAATATGGGTTGTCCGTCTGGTGTCGGGTAAGGAACCAGTTCCTCGGACGCTTGGATTGAGTTTATCACCTTGAAAGAAGTAGTGATCTTCTTCTTCGGTGATTTTGATGTTTGTCCACATGTCACCATGTTGACGGAGGCAGACCCATAGTTTTTGTCAAAAGTGATGACTCCGTTTTTCCACATCTCATTTATTTTCTCCCTCACAACGAAGCATTAATTGAGAGGATGCTAGATCATCTGATGGTATGGACAGTACCGAGGATCATTGGTTTTGCCAACATCACCCGGTCTTTTTGGTTCAGGCAAGGTGAGCTTGCCGTTTGCCACAAGAGCCCCGAAGATTTCATCAACATCTTCATCAAATGGGTATTTTTTCTCTACTCGTTCTTTGAAGGCATCTAAGAGTTCGGGTCTTTTACTAGCAGCTTTGTTTTCAGCTTTCTTTGGTGGCTGAGGAGCTGACTTGGTTTGTACATTGAGGACCACTTTCTTCTTTGGTTTAGAGGTTGTAATGGCGGTTGGCTCTTTTCTTGATGATTTCTGACTATTGAGGTCTTTAATCACCGTTTCAGCTTCCATGGAAGCTTCTAGGAGTTCTCCCAGGTTTTTTGATTTGTTGCCGATGATCATGGAGCAGATTCTAGCTCTCATGTTGTTTCGGCAGATGTCGACTAGCGATGCTTGTGGCAGTACATCAGAGCATTTGTATGCCATTGCTTTCCACTTATGAATGAAGTCATATGTTGACTCATTCTCCCGTTGTTTTAGGCTGCACAGCTGAGCCATGGTAGCGGGATGATCCTCACCTTTGAAGTGAGTCAGGAAGCGTGTCTCTAGCATGGCCCAATTTTGGATGGAGTCCTCCGGCAGAGTGGAGTACCAATCGAAGGCCGTACCTTTTAGGGTACTTGCAAAGAGGCGGATCTTGAGTGCATCTTGATCCGCGATAGCTCCCGTCAAGATCTGGAAGTGGATGACGTGCTGTCTGGCTGATCCTTTCCCCGTATATGTTTGGAGAGTAGGATACTTGAATTTTGTAGGGAACGGGACCGAGTCCATCCATAAGGGATATGGTGGCTTGATCCCATGCTCCTTGAGTATATCCTCTTCTTTTGCTTTTGCAAGGATACCGTCTACGTCCTTTTTGGCAGGGACGCGTGACTCATTTTCTTCTTTATTTACCTCATCGTCTTGATGATTCGGAGGAGGTTCATTGTTTGCCTGATTTTGGAAGGCGAGGAGAAGGTTTTCCATCAGAGTTTCAATCCTCCGCTGGCCTTGTTCCAACTGCTGGATGCGTGTGATCGCATCATCTTGAGGTGGATTGCGGGGTGGTGGCTCAGGATTTGTAGCCAAGACGTTCATCCCTCGAGACTCGAACGAAGAAACTGTCCTGGTGACTGAGCTATGGCTCATTCTTTTTGAAGAAGAGCTTGAGGAAGGATCACTCTGCCGTCCTTTGCTTGAAGGAGCAGGGGATTCTTCTGAATGTCTTCTTGTCCTGGAGACGTTGCGGGTCATCGGACGGCGGAAATGGATTTTGGATGCTGACTTTTGGCGTCTTCTGGTTCTTCCAACTATATGGACAGCAGCAACCTGGTTGGGTCTTTCTTTTTTGACCCATTTGGGAGAGACTTGAAGCGTAGGAGGCTGGGTCCTTTGCTTCTCTAGTCTCTTTTGCCGATACGACGCGCGGCGACTTATACGACGAGCAATTTGAGCTTCGGTCAGCTCTGGCTGGGTTTTGATGATGAAGGATGTGCTCCCTCGGGCGCAGCAGCCGAGCCTGTCTTCTTTGTGGCTGGGCAAGGACAGGATGCGAACCCTATCCTTCGCCTGTTGTAATGAAGCTTTGAATTTTTGGAGTTCGGCCCCCGTAGAGATGAAGGGTCGAACTGCAGGTTTGTAGGCCTTAGTAGCTGCTTGCAGAGGCCTTGTGATGCATGACTTGATTTTGGGCTTATAGGAACAAGGCGGCTCATGCTGGGTTGACTTGGGAGTCAGGTTGGAGATGGGTCTCTCATCTTTCATGCAGGCAAGAGGGTAGAACTGGTTCTCCTGGAGTGGGGCCAGGAATGCTGGCTTGGTGGATGTTTGGGACCTTCTTTGTTTTGGTGAAGGTCTTGAGGACCAAGTCTTGGGAAAGACTTGGTCGTTTGAGGGTTGAGGCTTCGTGGGGCTTCCACGGGCTTCGGGCCTTCTGGTGCTCGCCTTTGGTGTCACGGTAGTGACACGTTGAGGGGCGAGTTTCTGCTTCTTGGAAGGAGCAGTTTGTTCTTCGGGAAGTGGGAATGGTCCCAGCGTCCCAAAGACGATAGTTCGGGGAGTCGAGGTCGACCCGGAGTTCAGAGAGTTGCCGAGGGAGTTGACGCTTCGGTAGCTGATGGGGCGGTTGTAGGTGCGCGTGGTTTGCTTCTGTTGAAGCATGAGTTGGTGCTTGTTCTCATCGAAGGTAATGGTTAGTGAAGCTGCCATTGTTAGTTTTCGAAAAGTTTCTGTAACAAGACCACATCCATTAGTAACCACAAGAATATAATGATCATAAATGGGAAGTTCTATGGTTGTCTTTTCAAATTGCTCGAGGAAGATGACCCAAGTAATATGAAGAAGGCAGAAAGCCATAGAGGGTACAATTGTTCTGATCGAAGATATGGTAAGCCCAGAATGAGCGTCCCAGTGACTGCTAGAAGCAATTGTGAACTTAAATTCGACTTATCGAGAAGCAGAGCTTGCTCGAGGTAAGAAGAATATAAAGTTGGAGTTACAAATGTGCCGGTCGCGAATACAGTAGACCCTGAAAGGGCGTACTAGTACCGCTAGACACAAATGTTTGGAGACCGCATCCATGAGATGAGATTCCCTGTTTTGAAAGGTCAAGATTGGATTCATCAAAGAGAGCAGATGGTATTCTGATCCAAATATGGTCTTAGCGATTTCCACCAGCGCCAGTATTCAGAAGGAAATGAACCATAATTTCTCGGATTTGAATCCAAAAAATGATGAGTTTTTTTTTTTGAAAGGCCAATATCGGGTTCATCAAAGAGAGCAAAAGGCACCCCAATCTGAACACTGGCTCAGCGATTTCCGCGAGCGCCAGTGCTCAGAAAGGAGGAGACCAAAATTTCTCCAATCTAAACCTAAAATGACGAAAGTTTTTTTTTTTAAGATTTTTTTTTGAAGATTTTTTTTAAAAAACTGTTTATTTTATCTTATTTTTATTTATTTTTTTTGAAAAAAATTTATTTTTTATTTTTTATTTTAAAATTTTTATTTAAAAAAAATCTATTTTGAAAAAATTTTATTTAAAAGACGAGAGAGTACACATAGGCCTCCTAACCCGGTCTTATGAAATCTCGATTGATAGAATTGCCCCCAAATAAGGGTAGGATTACTTAATGAACCCGTTTGGAGGACCCTTGCCTAGAACAGTCAAGTTGTCTCCACACTCTGGACAAGGCTTTTCTTGAATCAACCATGATCAAAGAACGCAGTTGGTTTAACCTTAGTGTTCTATGTCTTCTTTTATATATATATTTTAGATCTTTAATGAACTTATCGAAGAGAAACGATGGCCTAAAACCTTAATCGAACAGGCTCAACATTTCTGCAAGCACGATGAACGATAGGAAATGATCAAGATTTCTCAATTTTGAATCCAAAATGAAAAATATAAAATTTTTTTTCTAATGAACTCATCGAAGAGAAACGATGGCCCAAAACCTTAGTCGAATAGGCTCAACATTTCTGCAAGCACGATGAACGATAGGAAAGGATCAAGGTTTCTCAATTTTGAATCCAAAATGAAAAATCTGATTTTTTTGTTTTTTTTTTGTTTTTTTTTCTAATGAACTCATCGAAGAGAAACGATGGCCCAAAACCTTAGTCGAACATGCTCAACATTTCTGCAAGCACGATGAATGATAGGAAAGGATCAAGGTTTCTCAATTTTGAATCCAAAATGAAAAATATGATTTTTTTATTTTATTTTTTGTTTTTTTATTGAACTCATCGAAGAGAAATGATGGCCCAAGACCTTAGTTGAACAGGCTCAACATTTCTACAAGCACGATGAACGATAGGAAAGGATCAAGGTTTCTCAATTTTGAATCCAAAATGAAAAATCTGATTTTTTAGTTTTTTAGTTTTTTTTTAATGAACTCATCGAAGAGAAACGATGGCCCAAAACCTTAGTCGAACAGCTCAACATTTCTACAAGCACGATGAACGATAGGAAAGGACCAAGGTTTCTTAATTTTGAATCCAAAATGAAAAATCCAATTTTTTGTTTTTTTGTTTTTTTTTTCTAATGAACTCATCGAAGAGAAACGATGGCCCAAAACCTTAGTCGAACAGGCTCAACATTTCTGCAAGCACGATGGACGATAGGAAAGGATCAAGGTTTCTCAATTTTGAATCCAAAATGAAAAATCCGATTTTTTTTTTGTTTTTTTTTTTCTAATGAACTCATTGAAGAGAAACGATGGCCCAAAACGTTAGTCGAACAGGCTCAACATTTCTGCAAGCACGATGAACGATAGGAAAGGATCAAGGTTTCTCAATTTTGAATCCAAAATGAAAAATCTGATTTTTTTTGTTGAAAAGAGAAAGAGTGGAAATAAATTCAAAGAATTAGAAATTTTCAAAAAATCTCATCTCATTTTTTTAGATGCGTAATCCAACATAGGCCACCAATTAGAAAGTAGCCAAGGAATCAAGAAAAGAAGTATAAGCATAGAGCAGTAGCTCAAATGAACGTGTCCCACCGGGTGTGCCAGCTTGATGGACCAGCGCATTCTACTCGGTTCTACCGAGGTCGGCGGACGTGGGAGTCCGTTTGGGTCCGACCCTTTCGTAACCGCGGGGCAGAGGCGTGCATCAACATTTCTTTTGTGTGGGTGTGCCATATTTTCTATTTTACTTGGAATTGCAAGTGGTGATCCAGAGATCAACCTTCGCAAGTAAAAAGGAGATCAACTTTTTTCAAGTTTTCCATTGCACATATATTTAAAAAAAGAGACCTTTTCTTGATTTGCCGTGAAAGGCGATTTTTTGGCACTTATAGCCGATTTTGGCGTTTATAGCCGATTTTTGGCGTTTATAGCCAATTTACAATCCTTATCAATAATGAAAGACAAGAGTTGTGATTTTTGTCTTATTTGAAAAAATACAAACTACAATGAAAAGCAA
The DNA here is from genome assembly GCA_012931725.1 of Litsea cubeba. Taxonomy (NCBI): domain Eukaryota; kingdom Viridiplantae; phylum Streptophyta; class Magnoliopsida; order Laurales; family Lauraceae; genus Litsea; species Litsea cubeba. The sequence goes on from CM022952.1 coordinate 50,563,380, forward strand.
GAAAAGGAGGATCTAACTTCTCAGGAGATTGTGGGGGACCCGTTCAGATTGACAGTCGCAAGCCATATGTGGACTTCTCCATCATCCATGCAGATGAGAACAGAGGATGCTATTGATTCGCTTGGCTTGGCTATAACCTCAGGTTTTTAGAGGACAAAGACCAAAAGGAGGTCCTATGTCCTATAAAAAACCAAGTAGACGGGCTGAAAAGCCACGTCTAAGCCATTGGAGGCAGAAGGAGAAGGCAAGGACCTTGGGAGGGGGGTTACCCCCCAAGGGACTTTTGTCACCTTGTAGCGGTGGTCGGTGTAGAACTTCCGCAAAGTTTTCTCTTTTTTTCTCTGGATTTCTGTGCTTTTTTCTGATCTGGGATATGTCTTGTTTTTTCCAATTTGGATTCCTTTGGAGTGCTCTCCTATTTATAGGCTCTTGGTAGCCATTTAGGAGATTTTATGGGCTTTTATTGTCATTAAGCCGCATAATGGGAGGAGTTACAGGATTTAATTCCTTTATTTTGTAACTCCTTTTTCTTGGCTTCTGATTGGCCGAGGAGATTGAGGGCATTTAATCGCCTCTAATCGCCATGATGGGAGGAGTTTCATGGTTTAAATGTCATGAATCTCTTGACTTGTAACTCCCGGATGCTTGCTTCTGATTGGCCGTCCAAAGAAATGGATTAATGACTGCAATAAAGCTAGTCAATTAATCGCATTAAGTGGTCGCAGAGAAGTTGAAGAGTCGCGGGTCGTGCCGCGTCTTTTGGGATTCTTCTGGTGATGAGCATCGATGGATCTTCATGTAGATCGACATCGGATGACCATGTAACTTTAGGTATTGGTTGCCAACAGCGGGTCGGTGCCATCTGTCCTGTCGATTTCTCGATCGGTCGGGTAGAAAGCATAATTTTTTTTGGTTGACCGGTTGGCGATCAATGTTGATTTCGATACTCTTGATGATTGACCCGTGATTTTGACGGATGTCAGCGGATTTGGTATCTCAAAAGTATGAATTTTGGAAAATACCAGAGGTCAAATGCTTCGAATCGAGAAAAAAGGGCAAAAAATGGGGTTTTTGGGGCCCTCCCGGCGATCCCGGGCTCCAGGGACGCCGGCGACCCTGGGGGGTTTTTCCCCCCGTTTGTCCCATTTTATGTACGTTTTTGCTGTTTTTTATTTTTTTTTCTTCTGTATTTTTCCTTGACATTTTTGATCATTTATTTGCCTAATTTCCCTGTAGAAAACCTGATGAGAATCCTTGCATGTTGTTTTGCAAAGTTTCCAATTTTCTGAGAAAGCCGAAGACTTTGTCGCGCAGAGTTGGCGATTTTCCGTCAGAAGCTGAAACTGGGCCAAAAGATGTCGGAATGACCTGAAATTTGGGGTGAAGCCTGCTGAGCAATAAATGAGACCAACCATAGGCTTTTGTTTGAGTTTTGAAGCCGTTTGGGGTCCTAACACCAGTAGACTTGCTTTTGTCGCGATGAAGATGTCGCGGCTTGATGTGCGGTCAACTGATGTCCGATTGACTTGAAATTTGACAGGGAACCTATTGGAGTCATTTTAAGATGATCCACAGGCTCTGTCTTGGACCATGGTCCCGAGGAGCTTCGCCGCCGAGAGGCTTGATTTAGCTGTTCGAGGGTTGATGTAGGGTCAAACGTTGTCGGTTTGACTAGAAACTTGACGTGGAGCCTTTTGGATGTATTTTGAGACCATCCATCGGCTCTGATCGAAGATTTAGTGTCTCCGATGATTTCACAGCCGGGAGCTCCTTTTCAGCTGCCGGAGAAGTGAAGTTAGGCCAAATGATCTTGAAATGGCCCGAAACTTCTTGTGTACTCCTCTTTTGGTTGTCTTGAAGGATCTTGCAGTTTTTGTTTGATTCTGACAAGATTTGATTTTTTTGAAGTAGCATTGCCTATTTATGGCAGGTTGCGAGTTCATGTAGTTTTCTGGATCTTGAAGAAGCAAAGTGACATTTTTGGTGTCAACAGTGTCTCCACTGTTCTTTTTTGTTTGATTTTTGCAAGTATCGACGAAATGTCACTTCCCTGCGACTTTGGAAGTATCGAACATGGTTCGCATGCTTCCAATTTGTGTGAGTATCGACTAAGCGTCACTTCCCCGCGGTTTTTTTTTTTTTTGAAAAATCATTTTTGTTTAAAGACACGAGGGTCATATGTTTTGACTTAAAACCATTTTGGCAGTAAAATGCAGGGTGGACTAGGGTGGAAATCCCTGAATCCGAATTTTGTTTCAAACCATGAATTTTGGGTTCAAGGGTTTGAAAATTTTGGTCAAGTTAGGGATAGGTTCCTAAACTTGGAATTTTTAAACAATGAAACGGTGAAAGTAAGCATTGTTTGAATTTTTAAAAATTTCATCATTTGATATGAAAATCCTAAAAAGAGTGGGTTTAGCGACCGAGTACCTGGAAACCGGTTTTGGCCATATAGGCATTGCTCTTACCCAGTTGGGTAAGTCTTCAAGGGTAGTACCGCTTTAAGAACTTGCCATTGATGGGCGGCATACATCTGTCCCTTTCCATGTTTAGGAGTGCGTATGCGCCGTTGGAGAAAACTTTGTCGATGACGTAGGGTCCCTCCCATTTTGGCTCAAATTTACCTTTGGACTTGTGAGCGAAGACCATTGCTCTTTTTACCGCAAGAACCAAGTCACCCTTTTTGTAGGCGCGTTGCCTGACCTTTTTGTTAAAAGATCCTGCCATGCATGCTTGGTAAAGTTCAATGCTTTGCCGAGCTTCGAGCCGTCTCTCATCGAGATTGTCCAGCTCATGGAGTCGCAATTTGACATTGCTTTCTTGAGTCATGTCATTTTGCAAGGATACCCTGAAGGAAGGAATTTGTACTTCCAAGGGTACGATAACTTCTCATCCATAGACCAAGGAGAATGGTGTGTTATGGGTTGGTCCTCGAACGGTGGTTCGATAGGCCCACAAAGCTTCATACAGTTTGTCGCTCTAGTCTCTTTTATGACTAGAGACCATTTTCTTGAGGATTTTGCAGAGTGTTTTGTTTAAAGCTTCTGCTAATCCGTTTGCTGCCGGATTGTATAGAGTCGAAGGACAGCTTTGGATTTTGTATTTGTAGCAGAACCTGTAGAATCGATGATCCCGGAATTGTGGTCCTTTATGATGGTTGAATCTTTTGGGTATGCCGAAACGACAAATGATGTTGGTGCGCAGGAACTGAAGGACTAATGAGGTCTTCATTTCGTTAAGCACAAATGCTTCTGACGACTTGGAGAAATAATCCATTGCGGCGAAGATGAAGAGATGACCTTTGGTCGAAGGGGGAGAAATAGGACCTATGATGTCCATACCCCAGGCTTCGAAAGGCCATGAAATCGCTGTAGGATGTAGCCATTCTGGAGGCATGTGAATGTAATCTCAATGAACTTGGCATTGTTGGCAGCGCTTAGCAAATTGCATTGCGTCAGCTACCATTGTAGGCCAGTAATAACCTAACCTTTTTATCTTATCGTAGAGCTTTGGACCAGCCTGATGAGCTCCATAAAGACAAGCATGAACTTCTTTGAGTGCTTCTTCAGCCTCTTGTTGTGACAAGCAGCGTAGAAGTATCCCATTGAAGGATTTCATGTAAAGGATTTTTGAAGGAATATCCAAATGAAAGTTAGGGGTTCACCTTTGGATGCTTACCCGTTCTTTTGGATTTTCAGGTAGGATTCCAAACATAGTGTAATCAATGAACGGATCCCTCCAGTCGCCGATTGAAGGTTGAAGGATTGAAATCCGACTTCTAACCACTCGGTGGCATTCAGCAACTGCTTGGTGTGTGTTAAGAGGAGGAATGATTCTTCTTTTGCACACTATGATTTGCATGTTTTCCCCTTCCTGGATTGCCATAGATGCGGCAAGTCCAGCCAGGGCATCTGCACGTATGTTTTCACCTCTACGAATGTGGGTGATGTGATAGATGTCAAACTTTTGTAGAAGCGATTGCGCCTTGTTGTAGTAAGGCAGCAGATCAGGCTTCCTGACTTCAAATTTCTGATTCATCTGGTTGACGATCAGTTGAGAGTCTCCAAAGATCTCCAGCATGGTGATACCGGATTCGATGGCGAGTTCCAATCCTAGGATCAGAGCTTGATATTCAGCTGCATTGTTTGTGCATGGTTCTAGTAGCGAGAAAGCGTATGGAATCATGTATTTGTTGGGGCTAACAAAGAGGATGCCAACTCCCGAGATTAGCTATCTTTTTTCATTTGTCTTGGTTGCACCGTCAAAGTACATGTCCCAGGAGGCATTTGGTGAGAAAGTCTCCACATTGTAGACTGGTTCATCTGGGAGATCATCTCTGAGTGGATAATCTTTAGGCAATGGATGCTCTACGAGAAAGTCTACTAGAGCTTGGCCTTTGATTGCTTTTTGTGGTACATACCTAATATCAAATTGTGACAGAAGGATGGACCATTTTACCAGTCGGGCATTGATAGAACCTGCTTTTGTGACGAGGACCTTCAAGAGGTTGATCCTTGTGACCAGGTAGACTGTGTTGGAAAGCAAGTAGTGACGTAGCTTTTGTACGACAAACATCACTGCAAGACATTCTTTTTCGACTGAAGAGTAACGATGCTATGCACCTACTAGCATGCGACTGAAGTAGTATAGGGCAGCTTCTTTTCTTTCATCATTTTCTTGTGCAAGCAGAGCACCCAGAGAGTGATCAAGGGCTCTTGTGTACAAGATGAATGGTTTTCCAGCGGTAGGAGCGGCTAACACTGGAGGTTTGGTCAGGTATGACTTGATATCTTGGAATGCAGCTTCACAGTCAGCTTTTTTCATCAATCGGGAGAATTGACGGCATTTCCTAGAAAGATTGGAGATGAACCGTCTGATGTAGGCCAATCTCCCTTGAAGCCATTTGAGTTCTTTCAAGGTTCTTGGAGAGGGCATTTCTAGAATGGCCTTGACTTTTATGGGGTCAAGCTCCATTCCAACTTTTCGAACTAGGAATCCGAGGAACTCACCCGACGAGACGCCGAAAAAGCACTTCAGAGGATTCATCCGCAGTTTGTTTTTGCAAAGTTGGAGGAAGACTTCTCGAAGGTCTTCGAGATGATCTTCTTTTCTTTTGCTTTTGACGGCGAGGTCATCAACATAACATTCGACCGTTTTGTGCTGCATATCTTGGAATATCATCGTCATAGCCCTTTGATATGTAGCACCACCATTTTTCAGACCAAATGGCATGACAGTGTAGCGATACACACCAAAAGGATATATGTTTTTCATCTTCAGGATGCATCTTTATCTGATTGTAGCCAGAGAAACCATCCATGAATGTCATTCGCTCGAATCCACAGGTATTGTCAATCATTACCTCTGGTATGGGGAGCAGAAATTCATCTTTAGGGCATGCGCCATTCAGGTCTCTATAGTCAATACAGACCCTGATCTGCCCGTTTTTCTTTATGACGGGGACAATGTTGGCCAACCATTTAGGATGTTGTTCCTCATGGTTGAAGCTGACGCTTTTGAGTTTTTGAACTTCTTGTTCAATTTTATCCATCACATCTGGACGGAATCTTCTTTGGCCCTGTTTGACAGGCTTGATGTCGTCTTGAAGATTGAGTTTGTGGACTGCTATTTTAGGGTCTAAGCCAGGCATTTCAGTGTAAGACCATGCAAAGCAATCAACGAACTCACGGAGAAAGGCGATATACTCGGGTAACTCATCATCCTTTATATTCTTGCTTATGAACACAGGACGTGGGTTATATGGTGTTCCCAAGTCTATCTTTTGAACAGGATCTTTTGTTGGAAGGTTCGAAGGTGGTTCCTCCACAATATTTTCGGAGGCTTCCAGCTCTACAAAACCCTCTGGGGTTTCAAGGGCATTTCCAGACCAATGTTTTGTTCCTTTCCACAGGTCTTCTTGATCAGCAATTTTCTCAAGGCTTGCTATGAGATGATCCCAATCACCTGTTGAAACCGGGTCGAAGTAGGTTACTTCTTTTGGAGACGAGGGTTCTTCTGGGTCAGAAGACCACACGTCCGTGCCATCAAACAATTCCTCTTCATTATCAGAGAAATCGTACCAATTGGATGAGCTTCCTGGATCTTTGTCAGGTGGCTCATCGAAGAGATATCTATGGAGATCGATGTCTTCATGGACTTGAGATGTTGAGGCTTGGTCAGTAAATTGACTTTTAAGCCTTTGTGTCAACTGTCTCAGGGGAGTGTCGGGATCATACCCTAACCTATGTGAAGACTTTTCTACATGGCCGTAGAGTCTCTAATCTTCTAGCTGGCTTTTGGTCAAGACGGGCTCCAATCGTGTGAGAATACCGCGTCCTTCTCCCAAACCGACTGGGTTTTGAGCATCATAGCCCATTTTCTTCATAATAGCTTGTGCCACAGAACTATATAAGGATAGTTGAGGCATACCTACATTTTGGAAAGGTTCAAGCATGGAGTTTGATGAAGAAGCATCCGATCTATGGAAGAAGATCGGTTTTTCCTTTGCTGAAGTTGCTGGAACAACGAAAGAAGCAGATGTAAGATCTTCTATATCAGCAGTTGTCTCCATTGGAGTAAGAGCAGGCTAAACTTGCTGAGTGTCAGCTTGGCTTGACGATGTGTTGTCTTCTGGCTCTAAATCCAAATCTATGTCTTGCATGATAGACACGAAAGAGACAACAAATTTGCCCCCAGGCTTTTGTTTTGCCTTCTTCACTTTAGTCGTGATGACCAAAGGCTTTGAAGTCTTGAGGGAGATGATGAAGGGAGTTTGAATGCTCTCTTCAGATTTACCGGATGGTTTGTTTTCTTTCGGTGATTGTTGAGGAGCCTTGCCTTTATCTTTCTGGAGATTTTCTACAAAGGTTGCTGTGTGCTTCTTCTCTTCCTCTTTTTCACCTTCATACATCTGGGACTCTGCAAAGTGGACTTCTTTACCTTTGAAGGGTTTTCTGTCCGCAAAGACTCGATGTATCATGCCGTCATCGCCAACAAACTTAATGCATTGATGTAGAGTTGAAGGGACAACACCATTCTCGTGGATCCAGGGGCGTCCGAGAAGGATGTTCTAGCATGAAGGGATTTTTATTGCATACACAGTGACCTCTGAGATAAGATCACCGATTTGCAACTTGAACCTGATTTTACCGATAGGCCTTTGAGTACTCCCATCGTATCCAAAGATAGATACAGTTGTGTGGCTGAGCTTGCTGGGTGGGATGCCCAACTCTTCGAGAGCCGAAGTGGAGATGAGGTTGAGTACAGAACCTGGGTCGATCTGAACTCTGTGCATAGGCATTTCTTTGATGTACCCTGTGAAGTACAGGGGTCGGTTGTGCCTTGTTTCGCCAAGTAGGAGGTCATCCTTAGTGAAGGCGATGGTTGCACTGGCTGCTTTTTGAACCGAGAGGCATTCAATGCATGATTCCTCAGTTTTCTTCTTTTCTCCCTTTGAGGAAGCTTCTGAGTTTTTGACCAGGTAGTCCATTTCAATTTGGAGGACTTGCGGGGCTTGTTTGTCGACATCCTCATTCAGCTTTTGTAATTCTAAAATGAGATTATCACGAGTGTGAGGAGACATTCGCAATAAATCTAGGATGTGCAGACGTGCAGGTATGTGCTTGAAGTGTTCAATCAAGTCATACTTGAAAGCCTCCTTGGGGCCTGCATGTTCATCATTGTTGCCACTAGGGGCGCTTACAACATCTTTTCCCGAAGGATTTACATATGTAAAGGAAGATTGGTTGTAATTTTTGTGGTAGTCCCGGTCAGAGCGGGTGCCTCTACCAATTTCGAGAGCTTCTTGAGAAGGGTCTTTGTTTGGAAGATTATCTTCAGGATCAAGCGGCTGTCGTTTTTCATTTGCTGAGGATGTAACTGCAGCAGAGTTGCCATCCTCAGTGATTGTGTTGCACGGAGCATTTTTCGGGAACAAGTCCTGAACAGCATCCAGCAACCTTTCTTCTTCGTTGACTAATTCATCGTCCCAAGCATCAATAGCTGGGGATTCTTCAGTCAGGAAGGGTGTGAACTTTGAAGTCACGGTCTCAAGAGAAGAAACCTGAGAAGGTGTCATCTCAGTGAAAGTCTTGTGAGATGAGGTAGCTCCAAAGGATACATTGCTAGGTGTCATCAAAGTGTAAGTAATCTCATCAGACGATGCTTCAGAAGAGCTATAATCCCGAATTATCACATTACAGGAAGCTCTAAAAGGAGACGTTGCCTGATCGGAGTCAGACTCATCCTCGGATGTAAGAGGACCGTCTATCCAGCAATTCTCTCCATTTTCAGGAGTTAAGGGAGGATGTACCTGACGGTCTTCAGGGACTTCCGGCTCTGGATTGCGAGGAAGCTCGTTGACGCGGTCTTGCTCTTGTTCTAGAGTGGGACGCTGCAAGATCCTTACATATTCTTCAAGATCAGGCATGGGAGCCAAATCTTCTTCTTCATCTACTCTTTGTGGCTCAACATAATTGATTTCCACTGGAGCAATGACGGGTGCTGGGCCAGCAGCATTTGCTTGTACAGCCTCTTGGTCTTCTTCATCATCAAATCAGGATCCTTGTGGCTGTAGGGGGTTATACTAGATTACTGGCATAAGATGAGTCTCAGGAACCCATTCTTCATCGGAGAGATATTCTCTTGTTTCAAGAGACTCCTCCCACTCGTCGGTGTAGTTGGATTCGAATCCATCATCGGTGTCACTGGACTCGTATCCTTCAATGGAGAATCCAACTACCGAGTTGCAAGAGTATGATGCCCCCTATGTGGCTTTTTCTTTGAATGGAGGTGGCATGAAATCACCGAGAGTGAATTTTCTTACCCCCTTTGAAGTCTCTGGAAGGGACGTTTTTGTTGCCTCCAGTGAAGCGGTAGAGGATGCCTCTGCCTTTTCTTAGACTTCCTGTTTTGGCTGGGTCTTCTCTTGTCATTTGAGCTTGAGGAGATGTTTCCTAGCCTGCCTTCGCTGTTGAGCTGTTGGCTTTATTTTCAGGACCTCCCAATTTTCATCTCCCAGGAGATCGGGATGTACCCATATGGTTGTTCGTCTAGTGTCGGGTAAGGAACCAGTTCCTCGGACACTTGGATTGTGTTATCACCTTAAAGGAAGTAGTGATCTTCTTGTTTGGTGATTTTGGTGTTTGTCCACATGACACCATGTTGACGGAGGCAGACCCATAGTTTTTGTCAAAGGTGATGACTCCGTTTTTCCACATCTCGTTTATTTTCTCCCTTACAACAAAGCATTGATTGAGAGGATGCGAGATCATTTGGTGGTATGGATAGTATTGAGGATCGTTGGTTTTACCAACATCACCCTGTCTTTTGGGTTCAGGCAAAGTGAGCTTGCCGCTTGCCACGAGAGCTCCGAAGATTTCATCAACATCTTCATCGAACGGGTATTTCTTTTCTACTCGTTCTTTGAAGGCATCAGAGAGTTCTGGTCTCTTACCAGTAGTTTTGTTTTCAGCTTTCTTTGGTGGCTGAGGAGCTGACTTGTTCTGCACATTGAGGACCTCTTTTTTCTTTGGTTTAGAGGTTGCAATGGCGGTTGGCTCTTTTCTTGATGATTTATGACTGTTGATGTCTTTAATCACCATTTCAGCTTCCATGGAAGCTTAGGAGTTCTCCCAGGTTCTTTGATTTGTTGCCGAAGTCCATGGAGCGGATTCTAGCTCTCATGTTGTTTCGGCAGATGTCGACTTATGACGCTTGTGGCAATACATCAGAGCATTTGTATGCCATTGCTTTCCACTTATGAATGAAGTCATATGTTGACTCATTCTCTCCTTGTTTTAGGCTGCACAGCTGAGCCATAGTAGCGGGATGATCCTCACCTTTGAAGAGAGTCAGGAAGCATGTCTCTAGCATGGCCCAACTTTGGATGGAGTCCTCCGGCAGAGTGGAGTAGCAATCGAAGGCCGTACCTTTTAAGGTACTTGCAAAGAGGTGGATCTTGAGTGCATCTTGATCCGCGATAGCCCCCGTCAAGATCTTGAAGTGGATGACGTGCTGTCTGGCTGATCCTTTCCCCGTATATGTTGGAGAGTTGGATGCTTGAATTTTGTGGGTAACGGGACCGAGTCCATCCATAAGGGATATGGTGGCTTGATCCCATGCTCCTTGAGTATATCCTCTTCTTTTGCTTTTGCGAGGATACTGTCTTCGTCCTTTTTGGTAAGGGCGCGTGACTCATTTTCTTCTCCGTTTACCTCATCATCATCTTGATGATTCGGAGGAGGTTCATTGTTTGCCTGATTTTGGAATGCGAGGAGAAGGTTTTCCATCAGAGTTTCAATCCTCTGTTGGCCTTGTTTCCAATTGCTGGATGCGTGTGAACGCATCATCTTGAGGTGGATTACGAGGTGGTGGCTCAGAATTTGTACCCAGGACGTTCATCCTTCGGGATTCGAATGAAGAAACTGTCCTGGTGACTGAGACGGGGCTTATTCTTTTTGATGAAGAGCTTGAGGAATGATCACTCTACCGTCCTTTGCTTGAAGGAGGAGGGGATTCTTCTAAGTGTCTTCTTGTCCTGGAGACGCTGCAGGTCACCGGACGTCGGACATGGATTTTGGAAGCTGACTTTTGGCATATTCTGGTTTTTCCAACCATATGGATAGGAGCAACTTGGTTGGGTCTTTTTTTTTTCGACCCATTTGGGAGAGACTTGAAGTGTAGGAGGCTGGGTCCTTTGCTTCTCCAGTCTCTTTTGTCGATACGATGCGCGGCAGCGTATACGACGAGCAATTTAAGCTTCGGTCGGCTCTGGCTGGGCTTTGACTATGAAGGATGTGCTCCCTCGGGTGCGGCAGCCAAGCCTATCTTCTTTGTAGCTGGGCAAGGACAGGATGCGAACCCGGTCCTTCGCCTGTTGCAGCGAAGCTTTGAATTTTTCGAGTTCGGCCCCTGTAGATATGAAGGGTCGAACCGAAGGATTGTAGGCCTTAGCAGGTGCTTGTAGAGGCCTAGTGATGCATGATTTGACTTTGGGCTTGTAAGAACGAACCGGCTCTTGCTGGGTTGACTTGGGAGTGAGGTTGGAGATGGGTCTATCCTCTTTCATATAAGTAAGAGGGTAGAACTGGTTCTCCTTGAGTGGGGCCAGGTATGCTGGCTTGGTGGATGTTTGGGACCTTCTTTATTTTTGTGAAGGTCTTGGGGACCAAGTCTTGGGATAGACCTGGTTGTTTGCGGGTTGAGGCTTCGCGGGGGTGCCGCGGGCTTCGGGCTTTTTGGTGATCACCTTTGGTGTCATGGTAGTGACACGTTGGGAGGCGAGCTTCTGTTTCTTAGAAGGAGCAGTTTGTTCCTCGAGAAGTGGGAACGGTCCCAGCGTCCCAAAGACAATAGTTCTGGGAGTCGAGGTCGACCCGAAGTTCAGAGAGTTGCCGAGGGAGTTGACGCTTTGGCAGCTGATGGGGCGCTTCTAAGTGCGCGTGGTTTGCTTCTGTTGAAGCATGAGCTGGTGCTTGTTCTCATCGAAAGTAATGGTTAGCGAAGCTGCCATTGTTAGTCTTTTCAAAAAATTCCTGAAACAAGACCACATCCATTAGTAATCACAAGAATATAATGATCCTAGATGGGGAGTTCTATGGTTTGGTTTTTTCAAATCGCTCGAGGGATATGACCCAAGTAATATGAAGAAGGCAAAAAGCCATAGAAGGTACAATTGTTCTGATCGCAGGTATGGTAAGCCCAGAATGAGTGTCCCAGTGACTGCTAGAAGCAATTGTGAACCTAAATTCGACTTATTGAGAAGAAAAGCTTACTCGATGTAAGAAGAATATAAGGTTGGAGTTACAAATGTGCCGGTCGCGAATACAGTAGACCCTAAAAGGGCGTACTAGTACCGCTTGACACAAATGTTTGGAGACCGCATCCATGAGATGAGATTCTCTGTTTTGAAAGGTCAAGAATGGATTTATCAGAGAGAGCAGATGGTATTCCGATCTAAATACGGTATCAGTGATTTTCGCGAGCGCCAGTACTCGGAAGGGAATGAACCATAATTTCTCAGTTTTGAATCCAAAAATGACGAGTTTTTTTTTTTTTTGAAAGGTCAAGATCAGGTTCATCAAGGAGAGCAAAAGGCATTCCAATCTGAACACGGGCTCAATGATTTCCGCGAGCGCCAATGCTCAGAAGGGAGGAGACCAAAATTTCTCCGATCTGAACCTAAAAATGACGGAAGTTTTTTTTTAAAAAAATCTTTTATTTATTTATATTTTTCTTAAGAGTTTTTTTTTGAAAAAAATTTTAATTTTTTTTTTATTTTTTATTTATTATTTTAAAATTTTTATTTTGAGAAAAATTTTATTTAAAAGACGAGAGAGTACACATAGGCCTCCTAACCCGGTCTTATGAAATCTCGATTAATAGAATTGCCCCCATGTAAGGGTAGGATTACTTAATGAACCCGTTTGGAGGACCCTTGCCTAGAATAGTCAAGCTGTCTCCACACTCTGGATAAGGCTTTTCTTGAATCAACCATGATCAAATAACGCAGTTGGTTTAACCTTAGTGGTCTATGTCTTTTTTTAGATCTTAAATGAACTCATCGAAGAGAAACGATGGCCTAAATCCTTAGTCGAACAGGCTCAACATTTCTGCAAGCACGATGAACGATAGGAGGTGATCAAGGTTTCTCAATTTTGAATCCAAACTGAAAAATCTGATTTTTTTATTTTTGTTTTTTTAGAAAAGAGAGAGTGGAAAAAAATTAGAAGAATTAGAAATTTCCAAAATATCTCATCTAATTTTTTTTTTACGGAATTCAACATAGGCCACCAATTAGAAGGTAGCCAAGAAATCCAGAAAAGAAGTATAAGCATAAAGCAAAAGATATGATATACAAATTTTCATTTCTAGCATCGTGCTCTCAAATGAACGGGTCTCACCGGGTGGAGCCAGCTTGATGGACCGCGCGTTCATTGCCCCCGGTGCTACCGAGGTCGGCGGACGTGGGAGTCCATTGGGGTACCACCCTTTTGCGCCCGGGGGGCAGAAGCGGGTATCAACATTTTTTTTTGTGTGGGTGTGCCAGATTTTCTATTTTTACTTGGAATTACAAGTGGTGATCCGGAGATCGACCTTCGCAAGTAAAACGGAAATCAACTTCTTTCAAGTTTTCCATTGCACATATATTTAAGAAAAGAGACATTTTCTTGATTTGCCATGAAAGGCGATGTTTTGGCATTTATAGCCGACTTTTGTCGTTTATAGCCGATTTTGGCATTTATAGCCGATTTTTGGCGTTTATAGCCGATTTTGGTGTTTATAGCCGATTTAGTATTCTTATCAATAATGAAAGACAAGAGTTAAGATTTTTGTCTCTTTTAAAAAAAATACAAACTATAATGAAAAGCAAGAAAAGGAGGATCTAACTTCTCAGGAGATTGTGGGGGACTTGTTCAGATTGACGGTCGCAAGCCATATGTGGACTTCGCCATCATCCATGCAGATGAGAACAGAGGATGCTCTTGATTCGCTTGGCTTAGCTATAACCTCAGATTTTTAGAGGACAAAGACCAAATGGAGGTCCTATGTCCAATAAAAAGCTAAGTAGACGGACTGAAAAGTCATGTCTAAGCCATTGGAGGCAGAAGGAGAAGGCAAGGACCTTAGGGGGGGTACCTGTAGACACCTCATTTAGCCCCTATGATAGCCTTAAACACCTGTCATATATAGTGATGCCCCCATTTCACTCATAATTGAATGATTAATGACATAATTCAGATTAATTATTGACAATGAAGATGCTTGTTGATAGTTTTAAACATTAGTTCAATGACTTCTAGAAATTCATGAGAAGAAAGCCGAATCGCATTGAGATCTCGAGTCCAACTCAGCTTTCACAAAAGGAGCAGACCACAACACTATTCAAACCTCTTTCGGACCACTTAAGACATGTTTAGGCCGGTTCTTACAAAGATTACACTTAGCTTGCCTAAATGCCATCCGATTATCCTAAGTTAGGAAGCCGGATCCATTGATCCAGAGGTCCCCCTTTTTTCTCAGCCCATAATCATTAGGATAGTTGGACCATTGGATTCTTCACTTCGAGAGCTTTCCGACGGCATGTAGAACGTCCAAATCCGATAAGCGGATCAGAAGTTATGAGTTTTCGAAGTTTGCCTTAGGAAGAGTAACGGGGATCCATCTAGGCACCACCCAAGCGGCGCCCACCCTACTCAAATTCACCTAGGCGCCCCATGTGTGGCGCCCACACTAGCCATGGTCACCTAGGCGCCCCATGTGTGGCGCCCACCCTCCAAAATTACTGGTTTGGCCTAAAACGGACTGGAACCACTCAACGGGGACCGAACCTTAAAAATGAAGGAACTCCACCTAGGCACCCCTTGTGTGGCGCCCACATACTTCATTCCATCTAGACGCCCCATGGTGGGCGCCCATACTCTTTAGCCCACCTAGGCACCACATGTGTGGTGCCCACCCTCTTATTTCATAAATTTAACTTAGGGCAGCCCGCAACCACTCCAAACAAAGACCCACACAACTTTCCATCTAGGCACCACCCTTGTGGCGCCCACACTCTCCAATCCACATAGGCACCCTGTGGTGGGCGCCCACACTGTCCAGTCCACCTGGGCACCACCCTTGTGGCGCCCAGTCAATTAAGTGCTAGTGTAGGTCCCCTCAGTTGAACATCTATCCATTCTATCCCGACTTCAGATGGGACCAAACTTTGAGAATGATCGAACCACGTAGGCTCCACCCCATGGGCGCCTACCATGAACCAGTCCACATAGGCACCAGCCCTGTGGCGCCCACCCTATGCAGTCACCTGGGCACCACCCCATGGGCGCCCAGCCTCTTTTTCAAACCCTAATTTATCCCAAAACACTTAAGCCACCTTGGGATGCGTGAAACCTTCTAAAAACAAGAACTAATGAAGCCCTAGCCCTCCTAAACTCATCCCAAACCTCTATTTAAGGATCTCTTAACCTCATTTACAAGGGAGCTACCCTAAAAAAGAGAGAAAAGTATAGAGAATAAGCAAAAAGGAGAAAGGTAGCCACCATTAGAGAGAAAGCTTCAGATCTAGAGAAGAAGAAGGGGAAATAGAGGATAAGACTTCCATATCTTCAACTAGGGCTATGGTTCTTCATGTAAGCTTCGTTCTAGGAACTTGAAACGTATGATTCAAACTGGTATTCCTAGATCTTTCTATTCTTTTATTGCATTTTATCATCATCTTTGTTTAGAAACATGCTTAGGATCATTCATGCATCATAGATCTATATTAGTTCTTGATAAAAATGGTATCAGCATCTCATCATATTAATAACATGTTTAGATTCATACCAGTGGTGTAGATCTGCATTGATTTCGTAGTTCTAAGTGCTTAACTAGGTTAGATCTCGCATTTATAGCATCATCATCATCATTTAGATCGACGAGATCGTGAAAGGCCTATCTCAGTAGGCTGGGCGCCGCCCACTGGGCGCCTACCATCTCTGGTTTGGCTAGGTGCCACCCACTGGGCGCCTACCATCTCTGGTTTGGCTAGGCGCCACCCTCTGGGTGCCTACCCTTTAGAGACAGGGTTTGGGTTTTAGATCTCCACTTTTTACATTGTTTTCTCATAGATTTGCTAGTTGCATCATTAGTAGTTCGCATTAGGACATCGGCATCAGTTATCGAATATCGAAAATTGTGTTGAAAATCTTAAGACTGTTGTGCATTCGTTGCGATTCTTTGAAAACTCTGACTGAACAGGGTAGGCACCACAGGTGTGGCACCCAAGTGGACTTTTCCACTTCCACACACAATTTTCGATCTTCCGCATTTAGTTCTTAGAAATTGCATAACAATGATGTGTTTGTTTGCTTGATATGTTCTGAATTTCAAATTATCATTTCTATCACACACCACCATATCATTTGAATCATAAAGTCATAAAAACCCAAAAAAAATCATAAAACATAAAACTACTTCTTCTCTTTCCTTACTCTCTAGTAAATTAGAGGAGAAACCAAAAAACAAATTAAAAAATACAAAGAAAACCCAAAAATAGTAGGTAGATAGCCTAGATTATCAAATCTCGTGCCTAAGTAGGATAAACCCTAAAATATCATAGTTAATTAACTTAAGAATTCCCAAATAACTAAGAACCCTAAAACAAACAATCTACTTAATTTGGACTGAATTGGATTAAGGAGTCACTAAGATTGTTTACGGAACCGCTTCTCCTCTTTTGAGCTTAACTTGCTTATTCACTAAAGGTCCCTAATTAAGGATTAAACATAATTAATTAAGGCTCTAATCTCACATCAATTAATACAATAAATACCATTAATCCAAAAGATCTTGAAACCTTAAAAACTTCGGATTAAAAATAACCAAGAACTTAATTAAAATCCTAAAACTTAAAACAGATCCATCTGGGCGCCACTCCCTGGGTGCCCTGTTGCCAAGTCCAGTCTGGGCGCCACCCCCTGGGTGCCCTGCTGACAAGTCTTCCTGGGCACCACTCCCTGGGCACCCAGCCTATTCATTCCCTAAGAGGCTCCACTTGAAATTTAATCTAATTAATTAAGACTTTAACCAACCCTAATTAACACACTAAAATACTCTTAACTTGAAAGACCTGAGATCTTAATCAACTTAAACTCGAATCTACCTAAAAGATACAAAACCAACAAACCCTAAAAATATCCACCTGGGCGACACCCCCTGGGTGCCCTGCTTGCCAATTCACCTAGGCGCCACCCCCTGGGCGCCCATCCTCTCCTGTCACTAAGACACCCCAATTGAACGAAACTTGAATCAACACATAATAAAACAATGATAACTTAAAAGATTTGAAAACTTAATCAATCTAAACCTGAATTAATCTAAAATGAATACACAACACAAAACCAAGACAGACATCCACCTGGGCACCACTCCCCTGGCGCCCATCCTTCCAATCCACCTGGGCACCACTCCCCTGGCGCCTATCCTTCCAATCCATCTGGGCACTACTCCTCTGGCGCCCATCCTATCCCTTTACTAAGAAATTCCTAATTGAAACTTCTAATTAAACCAACCCGAATTAACACATTAAAACACTTTAAGACTTAAGAAACCTGAGACTCTAATCAATTCACCCTCGGGTTAACTTAAAAGCCATCGAACCAAATCAAACCACAAGGCAGTCACCTGGGCACCACCCCCTAGGCGCCTAGCCTATCAATCCACCTGGGCACCACCCTCTGGGCGCTCAACCTGTGAACTTCACCTACACTACTCATTTCTTGGAAACCAATCAATTAAAAATTAAACCTAATTAATTTAAACCTAATTCATTCTCAACTGAATACTAAAAGATACCTTTCATCCAAACGCATTAAACCACAAAACCCAACTTCGAATCAACCTAGAACATCAAAACCAACCCGAACCTCAAGACAGCCACCTGGGCACCACTCCTTGGGCGCCCATCCTGTCAATCCACTTAGGCACCACCCCCTTGGCGCCTAGTCAGTCAATCCACCTGGGCACCACCCTCTGGGCGCCCAGCCTGTGAGTTCCACCTACCCTGTCCATTCCTTAGGAAACCATTAAACCCAATTAATTGGAACCCAATTCATCCCCAACTGAACACGAATAAACACTTTCCATCAAATCCTAAATCCTTAAAACAATTCAAGCTTGAGTTGACCAAAGAATCACAAAACCTAACCGAACCATAAAACACATCCATCTGGGCGCCACCCCCTTGGTGCCCATCCTGCCAGATTCACTTGGGCACCACACCCTGGGTGCCCAGCCTACTCTTTTTCATAAAAGCCCTAAATTCACAACTTAACTTAATTAATTAAAACCTCAAACCAATTACAATCAATATAACAGAACACTTTTAACTTTAAGACATTGGAACCTTAATCGATTCGGACTTAATACCCAAAACCCTTTGGAACCGACCAAACCATAAAGATTTCACCTAGGCACCAATCCCTTGGCGCCTATCCTATCAATCCATCTGGGCGCCACCCCCTGGGTGCCCATCCTGCCAGATTCACCTAGGCATCACCCTCTGGGTGCCTAGCCTACATTTCAACCCTACCTAACCAACTCAACTAAAAACCAATAATTAAACACCTTACAACTTAAACTAATTAAGACCAGAACCTAAATTAATCCCTGGACCCAAGGACCAGTAAGTAACTCCCATCCGAAATAGTAGAAAACCACAGGCAACCCACCTGAGCACCACCCCCTGGGTGCCCATCCTGCCAATTCACCTGGGCGCCACCCCTTTGGTGCCTATCCTTCCACTTGCACTAAAACACGAATTATTGATTTTGTCTCAAAACCCGGACCCGCATCACTTTGACATTAGAACATCAGAGACATTAAAACATTTCTCATATTAAAACATAGCCCTTAAAACCCCCGGAATTCAGAAAAGAGATCGAAAAGTCTGAAAAGCATAAACTGTCAGGATAGGCTCCACCCCCTGGGCGCCAACCCTGTTTTTAATCTTGAATTGTGATTTTCGACTACTTTTTAGAATTCTAATTTAATTTGAAAATAACAGAACTTTAAAATATAGAAAAACACATTAACCAGATCCTTAAAACATCCGTAAACCACTCTCAATCAAAACCACAACTCACAACAAATAAAATCAATTAAGATTTTACCCAACAAACTGCTTAGGCGCAGGAATTATCAAACTTTGGCTATTTGCATCCTAGGATTAAATTGGATTACCTTGTTAGGTAGTTTAGAGCATTAGACTTCACCCCATCACTCTTCCTGTTCCACTAGGGAATCGGGAAATCTGATGTGGGCGGTCTAAGACCTTAGGTTAGGGTTAATCCGATGATCAGTAATAAAGCATTAATTGCGTAAATCCAAGTAAATCCCCTAGTTAGGCCCTTCTAGCCCCATATCAAAAATTCATAAAAACTATAAAACCAACAAAATAAACCCAAAAAGATTTTTCCTTTATTTTTTCCTCCACCTCAGGTGCCAGATATTTAATTGAACTTAATGATAAAAGGAAATGAAGAACTGACTTCTAAAATTGAATAAATGAGAATGACGAGATGAGATGAGTGATTTCACACACACTTTTTACTTCGGCCCATCGGCCACCCTTAAACAATCACGGCCCATCGGCCACCCTAAAACAAACACTGGCCCATCGGCCACCTCCAATCAATTACGGCCCATCGGCCTTTCATTCACTCGTGTATCGCACACGAAAAACACCGAAATCACAAGTCGAAATCTCATTTGCATCATCATTTTGATTTGAAAAGTCAACCTTTAAACCTTATTTTGCCAAGGGATCTGAAGGGGGTACCCGGGAACGGGGCCAATCCTCTTCTTAAATATTTGGCACCTCCCCCCATTCATTTTATTTATTTTATTTACTTTATTTTACTTGGATTTATTATGATTATGCTGTGTGAGGATTAACCTTTATTTGGACTTTAACTCATGACCCTAATTTGACCCTATATTAAAAGGACCCAAAGAGACCCAAATTAATGTGACAGGACAACCGTCGTGTGTTGCCGACAGCATATTAGACGAGAGGAAGAACCCACCCACTTATTTTCTCCCTACATTTCTTCGGCTTTCATCGAAGAACGGTGTTACGGCCGTTACCGTACCTGGCGATCGTGATCCATTGATTTTGAGGATAGTCGGAATCCTCATTTTCTATGTAAAAATTTAAATAGCATGTATAGATGAATAGAGATTTCCCTATGCAAAATGCAAAATCCCCCTTTCTTTCCTTTTGGGGGGGTCGAAATTCACATCCGACAGCCTGGCGATCGTGATGGGACCTCTTTTGTTTTCCCGTCACTTACTTGGGTCTTTCCGGGATTTTATTTTAGGACATGAACATCCAATCAATGATTAGATGCCCGTGTCCCATTCAGTTTAAGGTTGTCATGAGTCTAGTCCGAAATTAAACCTAAGGTTTGAATGCACCGTCCACTAAGCTTTCCCCCATTACATCATAAGAAACAAACTTGCACCAACACTCACTACAAAACAACATAAAACGTGCTCCTCTCATCCCCTCTTTCTCTCTATTCTCATCTAAGTACTTCTTCACAAATGGAGGGTTACACGTTCGGGATGCCCGACTTTCAACCCCTCTCACCCCCACTATTGCTCCGCACCACTAGCGGGTCACACCAAGCCCCCCAGAGTATAGAATCCTCTAGAGTATTAGATGGATCCTCAGCAACATCAAGCCATGACCCACAACAGATGAGACAATCCCTCTTCAAAGGAGCCCCCCTGCCAGTCAATACCATCACAATGGGAAGGAATCAATCTAACACATCCACCCCATCTCATTCATCAGGGAAGAATCAGCTTTCCTCACATTCAGGGGTAATTTACACAGACTTAGTCAATCCTACCGGCCAGGTTATAAGCTATAGAGTTCACAATAATGATTTGTCGAGAGATTACTCTCTCAGCGTGAATGATCCCGTTGTCTCGCAAGTTACACCTTATTCTTCCCTGATCAGTCAGACCGAGCCGAATACATCTTCTATCCCACAGTACGGGATGCCTACGGATGCACCTATCACCACACCAGTTAGAGTCGTCACACCATCCCGGACTCTCGCGACAAACGAGAATCCATATCATCAGACAAGTCATGGTCCAGTAAACACGGGTCAGCTGGCGATGCCCAACACCTCATACCATAATCCCTTGACTCACATGGGAACGCCAGATGTCTACCGACAACATGAGGTAACCCGACCCCAATTCCAGGTGATGACTCCTTCGCCAATCAATCAAGCGGGTTATAATCCTTTGACGGCTAGCACTGACATATTATACCCCCAGCCGATTCAATATGAGAGGACCCCTCCCATCTATCAAAATCAGACAACCCCGATCTACCAAATGCCTAACTCAGACCAGAGCCCCCCAGTCCAGAACGCGCAGGTTATCAATCCCGTAGGAGTTAGAAATCCTTATCAAACATATCAAGCGAATGAACCGCGCTATCAGCAGGCGTATCAGCCACCCGCTTTAAGTCCAATGGTTGACCCATACAGAGGACAGTCGGTCGTTCACGGAGGAACTCGGTTGAGCCAAGGCTATCAACCTATCCCGCAATTATATTTCCAAGACCAGTTCCAAGAGCCAGCTTACGCCCCTGTTCCACTAGAATCACAAGGAGGTTACCGGCCACAGATGATTCAATACCTAGATCCTCTAGCGTTCAAAGAATTGTAGGAAAATGTAGAAGAGCTTAAAAATGAAATCAAGAAAAAGTCCCCGAGCTCGATTGGAAAAAAGCTAGGGTTCTACGATTTTACTAAGAAGGAAGAAAAAGAGAGAGAGATCACCTTTCCCTATTAGAGCTCCTAAGTTCATACCTTATGATGGGACAACTGACCCTCAACACCACCTAGTCTCATTCTGCAACAAGTGTCGCGCCATCGATGACAATGACTCCATGCTCATAAATTATTTTCAGGAATCATTAACGGGGGATGCATTAACTTGGTATACGTCTGTATCTTCCCACGAGATTAATACCTTCGAGGATGTAGTAGAGAAATTTCTAGCACGGTATCAGCACCTAACTAAAAACAAACCCCTGTGGCATGATTTAGCGAACCTCAAACAAAAGAACAATGAGGACTATGAGGAATTCGCGGTGAGGTGGCAAAATCAATTTGCGCGATCAGACTGCAACATGCAAGAAGAGGAACAAGTGAGGATGGCCATATCAAATATGAAAGACCCGATGAGAGCCTTAATGACGATCGGAGAAGTCGTTAGTTGGAGTGGCCTATACCGTAGATTGTCCAGGATGAAACAAATTTTAGATGAAGGAGTATTGAACACCATCATTGACCATAAGAAAAACACGCGTAGAGTGGGCACAATTACCCAATCGGAAAGCCGCACAACCCCTGAAGTGAGCTCGAATCAAGAAGAGGTCTACCGACCATACCAAGAACGCAACAGTGTTAGCTTTAACCAACACCAGAACTAGGGACAAAATGGCAATCCCAATTTCCAAAGTGGTAACCCGAATTATCAGAGGAACAACCAGAATTATCAGCAGAACAATCAGAATTACCGGAACCCTCCAAGAAATAACCAAGGTTATGAACAACCGCCAAGGAATCAAAGGCCCACGGTGAATCAAAACCAAAACCCAAATCCTATACAACCGGTTCCGAATTCGATAATTCTGCCACAAAATCAGAACACAAATCCTCAACCTAGCTATGGTACCGTCCCCTTCAATTACAATAGAGGAAATAATGGCAACCAAAATAACACGAACAATGGGAATAGAAGAAGATTCGGGGCCCAAAGGGGGAACTACCCATCCCTTCCACAACCTTGGACCGCTGTCTTCTGGTCCCTCTTAAACCAGAAAGCCCTCCAACTCCCTCCGGAACGACCACAAGCCTGGTCGGAACACCTGGATAAAAACAAGTTTTGTGCCTACCATAGGATGCCGAGGCATGACCTCACCCAATGCTACACGGTTAGAGACCTGATCTATGATCCCAATGATGAAGGCAGAATCGATTGGAGCAAGAGGACCATCGAAAATACGTCACACCATGGGATGGGAAAACCAAATTCAAAATCTTCAATTCTGGGATGGGCGCGATCGTTGATTCTCCTGACCTTTACAAGGTGAACTTTAATGAGTTAGACGACCATGAACCACCGATCCTTACAAATTCCCAACTAGACCCTCACCTGGATACAAACGCGCCTCAGGCTCACCTCCGATCTGGACGGATCCATCCTCCCCGGCTACCTCCTCACCCTATTGCTCAAAACTTAGATTCTCAGAATCCCAACACTCAGGTCGAGGAAACAGTTGATGAAAGAGCTTATACTTCCATAGAAATGGGGATAGAGTATGACCTCTTAGGACACCTCACAAAGATCCCAGCTAAGGTATTCGTCCTCGATTTGATTAAAACCTCACCCAAACATCAGCAACAATTACTTGAGGCTATCACACGCTTACAAGTCCCTGTAGGCACAACCCCCGAAGAGTTGGGAACTACCATCGCAGCCTTAGCCCCTGGAGCTCCTTTCCCTGCCGTCACTTTTACCGAATAGGAACTAAAAGAAATACCACCCGAAGCGAGGACATCTCCTCTACATTTAACGATTAAGATAGCGGGGAAAGAAATGTCAGGAGCCCTGGTCGACACCGGCGCGTCACTAAACATATACCCCTTGAAAACCTACAAAGCATTAGGGCTCGCTATAAAGGACCTAACTCCAGCCCCTATGGTTGTAACCGGTTATGACGGGAATAAGAAAACAGTATGTGGAAAAATTATGCTGTTGGTGCAAGCGGGCCCGATCTCGATGCCAAAAGAATTTTATATCATGGATATCCCCGCCACTTTCAACTTAATTCTGGGACGTCGATGGTTGAACCATATGAACGCCGTCATGTCAAGCAGACACCAATGTGTCAAATTCCCTTACTTAGGCAAGATCATGAAGATGATGGGGGACCCGCCTGTCATTGAACCAGAGGAACTTCAGATACTCCCGACCCTACAACCCGCTCTTATGACCCCAGAGGTCAAAATCCATGGATACAGGGCTGACCCTCTCATCTCCTTAATGGACATGAACCCCATGCAAAATTCATTCTCTGAATTATCTTCCTTGCAAAGTTCAGCAGCAAACAACGAAAGTCAAGCCCGAGGATGGACTCTAATGAAGAAGATGGGATATCAACCTGGATTTGGGCTAGGAAAGAACGGAGAAGGTATTCTCGATCCTTACATACCAGATCCTAGAGCAAGAGCGGAAGGATTAGGTTACGATACGCATGGTAATATGAGGTATAAACGAGAGGACTGGGCCTTAGATGAACACTTTGTAAGACACAATAAAATCTTAGATCCCAGCGCACCACCGACTAAGGAGGGATGCCGCAATTTGGATCCAAATGACAAAAGCAAGGCCATTTTAGTAGAAAATTGGGAAGACTCTGTGTCATTCGAAAGCGAAACTTATGAGGAAATTTTCGGCACTTGGAGAGAGCTCCATTCACCAAAAGAAGCGGACAATGCAGACCACACCATTGATCTAGGGTTCCATATCCTATCATGTAACATGCTGACTGTGAGCAAGCCGACTCATTTACCAAAAAAAAAAACGTCGATTACCGAACTCCGAGAGAGTCGCGAAACATGGGAAATTGAAGACCCTACCAGCGAAGAAGTGGTATATTGGCCCATTGCCTGGCGCCATTGGCGAGGAGACCCCTCTCAAGAAGACCATGAAATATGGGAAACCAGTGACCTCGATGATCACGAAGTGGTATACCGCCCCACTGCCTGGCCACGCCAGCGGGGAGGATCCTCCTCGGTAGATAGCCCATCTCCAACCCCACCTGTACCATATCATTCCAAAAATCCCAAAAAATCAGAAAACCGCAAAAACCCAAAAAAATTAGAAAATAAAAAACCCAAAAACATAGGAACCGTAGTGGTAGAAGATTTTGGTCATCATCAACACATGGGCAATCTAAGGCGATGGAAATTACCCCCGGTAGAGCAGTCCCGACTAGAGGAAATTATGGCCAACATTGATAAGTTAGGCTGTGAATCTTTGCTTGTCGTTCCAGAACCCGAATCCTCCGCGCAACATGCGAACATCAATGATGGCATGGGTGTTTACGAATTAGTGGATGCTGAAGAAGGGGATGACAAAGTTTCTGAGGAATTTAGGAGAGTAGTCAAGAAGTTTGATGAAGAAACACAAGCAGCTGCTGAGAAGACAAAAGAGATAAACCTGGGAACAGAGGAGAGCCCAAGCAGGTTCAAATCAGTGCATGCCTAGAACCTAATTGAGAAAGTGAAATCCTTGAGGTCTTAAGGGAATATCAAGATGTATTCGCATCAGATTATAACGACATGCCCGGACTTGCACCCGACCTAGTAGAGCATCGAATCCCACTAGAATATGAGGCTAGACCTATCAAGCAAAAGTTGAGAAGGATGCTCCCCGACGTTGCCCTGAAAGTAAAGGAGGAGGTTGGCAAACTCCACCAAGCTCAATTCATCAGGGTCGTGTTGTTTCCCCAATAGGTTGCCAACATAGTCCCAGTAAAGAAGAAAGACGGACGCGTCCGAGTCTGTATCGATTTTCGAAACTTGAACAAGGCATCTCCCAAAGACGATTTCCCTTTACCTCACATCGACGTACTTGTTGATAATACTGCAGGGCATGCCATGCTCTCATTCATGGATGGTTACTCAGGGTACAACCAAATCAAGCTGTCACCAGAAGATCAGGAGAATACCTCATTCACTACGCCCTGGGGAACTTACTGTTACGTTGTTATGCCCTTTGGCCTAAAGAATGCCGGTGCCACCTATCAGAGAGCCATGATGGCGATATTCCACGATATGATACACAACTGTGTGGAGGTTTACGTAGATGACATTCTGATCAAATCCAAAACCCGTGAGGACCATGTCTTAGCTCTCAGGAGAGTCCTTCAACGATCTAGGGACACCCAACTGAGGATGAATCCGAAGAAATGCATTTTTGGAGTATCCTCTGGCAAACTCTTGGGCTTTATGGTGAGCAATCGGGGAATTGAAGTTGATCCTTCCAAGGTGAAGGCCATCCTTGAAATGCCACCCCCGAAGAACCTCAAAGAATTGAGAGGCCTCATAGGGCGGTTACAATTCATTAGAAGATTCATCTCACAGCATTCGCAAAGATGCGAGCCGTTCTACAAATTACTAAAAGGAGGTGTGGAATACCACTGGGATGACAACTGCCAAAAGGCATTCGAAGATCTGAAGAAATATTTGTTGAGTCCTCCTGTTCTGATGCCCCCTACCAGAGACAGGCCCCTCATTTTGTATGTATCAGCGACAGAATCAGTAATAGGCGTGGTCCTAGGTCAACATGATGAAACCGGCCGAAAGGAGAACGCAGTCTATTACCTGAGCAAATCTCTCTTACCCTATGAAAGGAAATACTCCCCAATGGAGAGAACATGCTTAGCCGTAGTTTGGGCCGCTCAAAAATTGAGACACTACTTTCTAGCTCATCAGGTCAAACTTTTAGCCAGGATGGACCCTTTGAAGTATATTTTTGAGAAACCCGTCACTTCGGGAAGAATCACGCGATGGCAAATGATCCTGGCCGAATTCGACATAACCTATGTTACCCAGAAGTCCGTAAAAGGACAAGCGATCACTGATCATCTAGCACACCTTCCTCTGCCGTAGTACGAGCAAGTTAGAACTGATTTCCCCGACGAAAGCATTGTGTTTACAGGCATTGAAGAGACCAAGGATGATGATTTGTGGACCATGTACTTTGATGGAGCTTTAAACCAAAATGGAAAAGGAGTCGGGGTAGTGCTTTTATCCCCGGAAGGAGTTGTCATCCCGAAGGCCTACAAGATCGGATTCCCAGCGACCAATAATACAATGGAATACGAAGCTTTACTAGCGGGACTGAGAGAAGCCCAAGCCCTAGGAGTTGAAAAACTGAGAGTCTTCGGCGATTCCAAAGTTGTCATTTCTCAAGTAGCTGGGGAATGCAAAGTTAATGCCCCTAAACTTGCACATTACCATGAGAAAGTGAGAGAACTAATGTCTGACTTCAAGAAGATTTCCTTTCTCTACATCCCTCGAGCTTTGAACCTACTAGCTGACTCATTGGCGCGATTTTAGCTTTGATCATAGAGATGACCGACGACAAAGATTCTGAAAGGTTTCTTATTAGAAGGCTAGACTCTCCATCTGTCAAACCAATAGACCTGACCAGAGGGGACCCTGCCGAAGTTCTGCCAAAAGTTCCAAGAGAAAAGAGTAAGAAAGCCGAGGCCAAAGAGTCGGATCAGGAGAAAGATTCTAAGCCCAAAGAAGGAGTCCTAGCTCGCAAACAGCATGATGATGACCTCTTGGACGATCACCCGTGGTACTATGATATCTGGAATTACCTACGTGATGGCTACATCCCTGAGTATGCCACCCGATCGGATAAGAAAGCATTGAAAGAAATGGTTCAGATATATGTCGTAGTCGCAGGACTATTGTACCGTAGATCGTTCAGTGGAATTCTCTTACGATGCATAACCAGAGAAGAAGGGCAAGAGATAGTTGAAGAAGCGCATTCGGGAGAGTGTGGAGGACACGTCAATGGCCAGATGTTAGCTAAGAAAATCATCCGTTTAGGTTACTATTGGCCATCCCTAGAGTCAGATTCAGTCCATTATGTTAGAAGATGCAAAGAATGTCAACTGCATGCTGACCTAATCCATGCCCCCGCATCATCCCTTCACCCTACCATAGCTCCATGGCCTTTTTCGACCTGGGCCTTTGATATCATAGGACCCTTGGCCCCTACCTTAGAGAACACACAAAATAAGGCATTCATATTGACAGCCACAGAATATTACACTAAATGGGCAAAAGCAGACGCATATGTTAATATTAAGGCTACCTCTGTAGTCAAATTCATTAAAAAGAATATAATAGCCCGGTTTGGCATCCCTAAAGCATTCATAACAGACAATGGCCCACATTTTATATCCCAACAAATGAACGAGTTGTGTACAAAATATGATATATAGAACTGCACCATTCAACCCCATATTATCCCCAAGCGAATGGCCAAGCCGAAGCAACCAACAAGACCTTACTGAAGATCATCAAGAAAACTGTGCAAACCGCCAAAGGTAGTGATTGGCAGACCGTTTGGTTGAAGCGTTGTGGGCGTACCGAACTTCCATATGAACTCCTACAGGAGAAACCCCATATTCTTTGACCTATGGAATGGAAGCAGTCCTTCCTCTCGAAGTTCTTCATCCATCACTGCGCATCCAGCTAAATAAAGATATAACAGAAGACTAGAGGAGAGAAGCATTGCTACTTCAGCTAGACCTACTCGATGAGAAAAGAATGAAAGCAGCAGAGCATGCTCAGGTATACCAGAAGCGAATTGCCAGAGCCTACGACAAACATGTCAAACAAAGAAAATTCAAGATTGGCGACTTTGTGCTAAAGCGCATCACTCCATCCCAGCTTCCGCATCCTAGAGGTAAGTTACGACCCAATTGGGAAGGCCCTTATGTAATTAAGGAAGTATATCCTGGAAATGCATATAGACTAGTGAATGCAGAAGGGGAAGAGCTCCCCGATCCATGGAATGTTATGTACCTGAAAAGGTACACGGTATGACCCCTCCCTATTTCTTGCGGAGTATGACCCTCCTTAATCCTTGGCGTAGTTGTAGAAATCCCGTAGGA
Organism: Litsea cubeba; assembly: GCA_012931725.1. Classification (NCBI taxonomy): domain Eukaryota; kingdom Viridiplantae; phylum Streptophyta; class Magnoliopsida; order Laurales; family Lauraceae; genus Litsea; species Litsea cubeba. The sequence goes on from CM022952.1 coordinate 50,591,662, forward strand.
GGACCGAAGAGATGCACTCTGATCAAGCTTAGAACTCGAACACACACCAACACTTAAGAATACACAAAACGGTGAATCTGCCCCACACAAATTCCCGCACGGTTAAACCCATCCAATGTGAAGGTTTGTAGGTTAGTTGCCCATGTCATGAAAGATTTTTGATCGTATGAAAAAAAAAGGGATGTTTAGTTAGAATTAGTCTTGGAAAGAATAAAAAGCTTCATGACTAGTTTGGGTTCGTAGCCTTTTTAACCCGAGCCAATAAGCCCGTAGGGGTATTTACATGCCTAGTGCCCTAAAGCCATTTGGTTTGGGAGTCATTGGCCTAATGCTCATTACATGGGTTAATTAGAAAGCTTAAGGGGCCTAGACATTGCACAGTTTGATGCATAAAAAAAAAAAAGAGGTGTTTAGTTAGGGGTCTTGAAAAGAATAAAAGTTTTGTGACTAGTTTGGGCTCGTAGCCTTTTTAACTCGAGCTAGTAAGCCCGTAGGGATATTTACGTACCTAGTGCCCTAAAGCCATCTAGTTTGGGAGTCATTGGCCTAATGCTCGTTACATGGGTTAATTAGAAAGCTTAAAGGACCCAGGCATTGCACAGTCACATGTCCCCCCCCCAAAAAAAAACTATTAGAATTAGGCTCGCTAGAGTGACATGGGTACTTATCAAGCGAACTAAGTAGAAGGTGGTCTAAAACAACAACACTAAGGACACACGGTGGCTCACCGCCCCCCCACACACGAACACAACTCACAAATGAGCCCCCAAAGGCGGTCAAGTACTTTCTAAAGTTCAGCTGAAAAGACTAAGCAGCTACAAGAGGGGGCGTGTGAGGGCTCGACCTCCAAAGGATAGTTAGGGAAGATTACTTTGCCACCAAGGTGACAATCATGGATCGAGAGGCCAATTCACTTTCACGCTCTTGCCCACAGCCATAATGAACACTAGTCTTATGCTGGGGCATTTTATATTCATTTATATATATACGTACGAATATATGTTTATCTCACATGGCTTCCCAATCTGGGTCCTCATGCCATACACGATTGCCACGAGCACTCACTAGCCTTCACACACTCACCTCATGCATGCTTTATTACTAATAACTTTCGGTTGGATGCAGGAAAAACAGATTCCCTAAGGTACCAATTCTATCTTGTTATTCTCTAAGCTTGAGTGCCAAAATGACCCCCTGACATTTTTACCGAGAAAGAAAAATGCTACCTTAGCCAAACTATGCAGGGGGCCTAAAAATATTAAACTAACAAGTTCGTTTTGAGACCTTGCATGGAACCCAACCTCGATCACATCCAAAACATCCCACAAGCTGGGGCATTTTTTTACGGGTATTGTTTTATGCACAACCCCTCATGAATTGAAAAGATTAAAGGGATGGTAACCAAATTTGAGATACAAATTATGTCTGTTATGATATCCTACGATGAATTTGATTATAGATGTATGCTATGCACATCCTTTTATGATATCATATATTGTACGATTCGAAAATGCAATTTGAAAATGCATTTATCTTGAATCTCTGCCTTTGTACTTACGGCTGACAATGTGAATGCCTTAAAACATAGAATTGCTTAGGCCACAAGCATCACACACCCAGGCACTCCCCATTGTTTGAAAACCCCGAATCTCTATATTGTTTCTCCAAGTCAAAGTTGATATGATATTTTATTTGCTTGGCCTATTATATGGATTTCATTTTGTTTGTCTTAGGTTCTAATGTTCTTTTTTCATGAGAACTGTGCTAGAGCACGAATTTTGAGAAATTTTAGAAAAATTTCGACAGCACTTCCCCTTGTTTTTGGACCCCGGAAAATCTCCGGATACAAAAAACCTGTTACGTGTGAAAGAAGTACACTTCATATATTCCTGACACCCCACAAAAGCTCCTCATCAATCAACCACACATGCCTAGTACACACTATCTCAATTACACATACATAATACACATGTGCACAACATGCACATCAGATCAAGTACACACCGTGAGCTAAGACAAGGCGGAACGACATAAATACATGACCAACACATATATGGATACAACATGGAACGCATGGAGGCGGATCCTGGAGAGATCAATCAAAGAATGATAACCCTATGGAGCAGCTCCCTCATGATGAGCTGATGAAGCAAATGAAGACGGACCAGGAGCACGCTGAGAAGGGGCGCGGGTCGAGTTAGAAAATGCATAACCTCTCTCCTCTGCCCTCTGGCGATACCGATCAAGGCGCCTCCGCAAGTCGGCAACCACCTCATCGTGACTTAGCTGCATGCGGTCCATGCGTTGAGCGTATTGATCATGAATGAGAGCCCTTTCCTCGCTCAAGCTAAGGGGTGGAGGAATGGAAGCAACAATGGCACCGCTCTGCAAGACGACATACAAGGAAGCATTACATTCAAAAACTCGTAGCAGGAAATATAGAATTTAAAATGAAGGATGCTCACCTGCACAGAGGTCTCAAAACTCCTGAGCTTGGCACGTAAGTCCTCGATCTGCACCCAACAAGATTACGAAGCATGTCAATGTTAGAAAAATCAAATCAAATCATTACAAGAGTAAGGCTCATACCTGCGCCGCTGAAGCAACTCTTTCCGCAAATGCCTTGTCACGCTCGCTATGAAGCTCTGCCTGAAGGTCACAAAGACAGATGGTTAAGAATTACTCCTTATACGCCTTGAATACAAGGGCAACAAATTGAAACCCAAACTTCGTTAACTTGCAATCGATCCACCTCAGCCCGCAGAGTGAGAAGATCACTCTCCACTTGGATCCTCATAGCCTCACGCATGTCTCGCTCCCTGTTACCCTGCATAGTGGCAAAGGTCATGAACATCAATTCAAAATGGACAACTAACAACATGACCTCGTACCTCATGAGAATCTGCCAATGCGTCAATGATCGCTTCATTTTCCTGGCGACGCTCCTGTTATCAAAGCATTGTGAGTAAAAAAAGGTATAAAATAGACAGCATGTGGCCAATTAAGGTTGACAATTCTCGTACCCTCTCGGCTGACAATGAGGCCCTCAGTCTCATGACCTCTGCGTCCTATAAAGTACCAACCATTCCAATACACCAAGAATGATAAGGATTACTATAGAAGATGAACACTGTTTGACTCAAACACTAAATCAAGTAGTCATACCTTTTTCTCTACTAGTTGGGACAATCGAAGTACCTCCCCCCTGAGGATGGACTCCGCATCGGGTACTACTCCCCCAGATGTCCCCTGTCACACATGAGAATTACGATTAGAGAAATAGGAGAGGCATATGTCTTTGAGACTACAAAGCTTATAACCAAGATTGGAAGTCTCATGAACCCTCACCTCACACTGTCTTTCAGATGGTGGATGTGCCTGCCGATGCCCTGCTCCAGCCGGTATCCCCCCCTGAAAAGTAAAGGAAGAAACAATGTGATTCACAATGGAAAGAAGACAACGTTAAAGCAAGCAAACTTCAAGGGTTACCCGAAGAGATGACGAAGCCTTAGCCGCTTCTGCGCAATTGCTAACGGAATATGAAGCCCCGCAAGAGTACAACTCCCGGAGTATATACCGATGCAAAGCTGCCTTCCAATATGCCTCATAATCACTCCAGGCACCAGCATCCGCACCAAAAATGGCCTTCCTCCCTTTTGATCTCCAATTTTTGATTTCTCTCCGACAAGGATGGCGGCGCTTGAACGTTTTCAAACCCCACCCTGGGTACGATCGACGCATGACAGACTTTTCTGAGGGAACAACTTGATGGCGTCCCAATTGGCGCGCGACTTGGCTGACGACCAATCTAACTGCTACCTGAGGGGCGTGGAGCCATATGTCCCTCTCAAATAAGGCACGCCCCTCCTGGACTACCGCCATCTCATCATCCGGTCCACCCTGATAGGGCTGCCAAATCACCTGACAAACCGAGGTATATGCAGCAAATGAGAGCTAAGAGCAGTAAGTGTTTAATGTAGCAAGTGGATAAGGGACAATACATTCCTCATGATTTTTTAGTTCATTCAAGATGAACCGGTAACCTTGCTCACCAGGCCTCATCTTGAGGGCTTTAATACGCTCGGCCATTTCCGGAGGCAAGATGTCAGCAAAGCCTCATAAGTTTGCATTAGGGTACCACTGCGAAGCCCGGGGAACGCAACTCAACCTCGCGGGCAAGCGCTCGGGCCGACACTGGACGATGTGCTCCCAGAGCCATACCTGCTCAAAGTTAAAGCTCTATTATTACAATAGATGAAGCATGAGACATGATAAGAAAAGAAGAATACTGGAAGTCACAACACATGCGAATAAGGATTTAACCTGCAAGATCGGCACAAACCCTCGAAGGCTCTTGCATCCAGACTGAACGCGGCACCTCGAATCTAGACTGTGGAAAAGAAAGGCAAGGGTGGCCGCACCCCAAGCGTAATCGCCAACCTTATCCAAGTCTTGCACAAATCGAATGAGGGTACCGGGCGCTCTATTACCAGTTGCATTGGCGAAGAGGCATCTCCCCAAAAAGAACAATAGAAAAGTCCTGAGATGCTCATCGTCACCCAACCGTGCTGAAATCAGCCTGCGTCTCCTTAAGCGAACTTCAGACTGCCTCCCCTGCTTTTGCTCTGCACGATGCCAAATGGACATAAGGAATTCACCTAGTGATGGAAATAAGGAGCAAAATAGTTACCAAACATTTCAGTACTCACTCGCGACTTGGAACACCTCACATGGTATCCCTACCCTCTTTCGACGGGTATATCCATCGACTGGCACCTCCCGCCAATCATACCCTGAAACCAAAAGAGAAAGTATATGAAAAACAAGGTTGAGAAAAACACAAGGCACTCGAGATCGATTGAAGAAAGCTAGATCGAGCATTTACCCTCGGAAGGCCCGGCATCATCCCCCTTGTCACCTTCACCGACACCTTCATCACCTCCCTCGTCAACATCGATAGCGGCGACCCGGCGAGGCCTCACCCCCTCATCCTCACTATCCCCGTCATCAATCTCGTCATCTCCATCGTCAGACGCGACAACCTCGCCCTCTGACTCGTGGAAATCCGCATCATCATCGCTCACATCCATCTCCTCATCACTATCGACGGCATCCACCACTGCTACATCATCATCAGTGGGGCCGCCTGCATATCGGGATCCGCCTGAAGAAGTGCCCTCACCTGTCAGGGAAGTTGTGGGTACTATCAACAAAAGGTAAATATAAAATGTGCTAGTCTCATGGGAGTTTCCAACTCAAGATCCAAATCAAAAGGAATAAAGAACTGAATTTTACCAGCGTCGACCCTATCCTCGGCCGCTGCAGGAACTGTACCTCCCTCATGACCTCCGACCGACGGACCTCCCAAAGCCGGTATCCTTGCCCTCAACTTGGCAAAGAAGTCTGCCTGGTTCCGAGCCCACTCTGAAATGAAGCAAGGAGAAGTGATTAGCAAAAGTAATGGAAGACAAAGGATATAATGCTAGAAAGGCGGTAGTGGAATACATACTATTTAGAATCCTCCTCCTCTCTGGGCTATATGCCTCTCTCAGCCACTCGGCATCAATTTGACCCACACCAGATTGGGTACGTGCCCCGAACATCCTATGCAGACGTGACCGAGTGATCGAGGCCTTGGCATCACTCGCCTTTGAGAAAACGGGGAGGCCCGTCACCCTCAAACCCCAGACCGCGCAATGTCCTCCAATGTGATCGTCATCTCCCCGGGCGGGAAATGGAATGTGTGTCTCATCTCTCCATCTCTCGGAGAGAGCACAAATGAGAGCACGATCGGTGCGGAAGGCGACGATAGACATGAAGTCTCCAAACCCCATCGCTCGCACCCGATCCTTCAGGCGATCGGGGAGCTCAATCCACCAATCCCTCATCTGAATCCAACTCACCCTAACCCGAGCAAAAGGGACAGCCTGCAATGCAAACAATAAAGGGAAGAATGTCAATGATAATAGAAACCAACCAAGTAAAACATTTATAAAGGCAACTAAAAATTTACTCGGCCAGCTCTTATCTCATCTGCGAGAAGGGGCTTCTTCTCCAACTTATCCTCACCCCTTTGTTTCTTTTTCGGGGGAGCAATGACTGGTTCCGCCTCAACCTCTTCCAGAGTATCCATCGACGTAGGGCCACGCTTAATAGCCTTCTTAGTCCTAGCCATCTGACAAACCCATGCCCAAAAATTAGAATGAGAAGTTGAGCATGAGAAACAAACTGGTCCCAAGGTGGTAATTGTGTTTCTAATTTAGAGGTGATGAACCTCATTGGTTAAGTGATTAATAGAGAGGAGGCCAAAGACCATGACCCTTGATCCAACCTGAAGACTAAAACAAAACAGATCCCACTTGCCAAACTAGCCTCATTAAGACACATATTCCAGACCTACAATGAAATGAAAACACATGCAACCCAGCCCAACTCTCCCTCTCATTCTTAACTACACACCCAAAAATCAATGACCACATCACGAATCAAATAATTCCCCCATATCAATCTGAAAAAAAAAATCAAAAAATTCATCATGGCCACTCTCATTATTCTGTCAATCCCAATTAGTCATAGTGGTTGCCCATTTTCCACTCAGACTGATGCAGCCATGAAACTCCCACTAAGATGGCCAACCTCACAGCTAAAACAACTTCACCCCTTCTTCCCTCATCAAAACCCACCAATTCCATAGGCACCCATGGCCAAAATCAAGCCCAAAACCCCCATTCTGCAGCCATAGTTCAAAAAAAAAGTAGAAAGAAAAGAGGTCGTGGGGCCCACATACCTGATTGTCTCTCTCCCTCTTCACTCTCCCCTCCACTCGGCCTCCACCTGCAACAGTAGCAACATATTTAAAAAAAAAAGAAGAGAAGGGTGGAAGAAAGAAAGATCGTGGGACCCACATACCTGAGCCAACTGCTGAACTCCCCTCCTCTTCCACCCTCTTCTCCCACCTTCACTCTCCCTGCTGCTTGCACGATTCCCACCTAGAGCCATGGCAGCAATAGGATAAAAAAAAAACAAAAAAAAAGAGATGAGAGAAGAAAGAAAAGAAAGAAGCAGAATGGGAATGAAACCCATGTACCTGGCTGCCTCTCTCTCTCTCCCTCCTCTCCTCACCTTGCTCGGCCTCAACCTGAAATGGCAGCAGCAATGAGATTAAAAAAAATGAAAAGAGAAAAATAGAGAGAGAAAACAATGAAAAAAAAAAGAATGGGAAGGAAGCCCACATACCTGGCTCTCTCTCCTCCCTCTTCTCCTCACCTTATTCGGCCTCCACCTGAAATGGCAGCAGCAGGGTTAAAAAAAATGGTAATGAAAGAAGAGAAGGAATGGAAGATGAAGAAAGGACGAGACCCACATACCTGGACCAAGGGTGAGCTTCCTCCACTCTCTCTGCTGCTCGATCCCTATCTGAAACCATGGCAGTAATGGGATTCAAACATAAAGAAAAGAAAAGAGAAAGAAAAAGGAAGAAATAGAATGGTAATTGTGTGGGGAGATTTCCAGAACCACAGGATTACGCTAATCACGCCATCAGATGAGGCTAAGCACTCTCACGTGCTATCCGCGTGCCATCCATGTGGCACCAGGCTCACCCCAGCTGCCAGGACAGGAGGTCCGGCCGAAGTCAAGCAGCTCCGGGCCACTAGCGCCGAACTGACCCACCCCGGGCTCCATCTCGGCAGGGAGCTCCACTTCGGCTGGGCCACCCCGGATGCCATCTCGGCAGAAAGCTCCACCTCGGCTGAAGAAGCCGGGATGGAAGCCGAAGCCAGAAAGAGTCTCCACTCACGCCCCTTATCCCCCACGTCACCAGGCACGTGGAGGGATAGGGGCACGAGCTAGTGGGACAGACACGACATCCAGCCGCTCACAATCTTCGCCATATCCTGACAGGGCGGCATCCAGCGGCTGAGGCCACATCAGGGCAAGGCCCGAGGGCAGATCCCACGATCCCCTACCGCCAAAGGCGTCCAACACGATCTGGCCCAACAAGACGCGCATTAAATGCGACGTGGGCTGATCCGACGCGCATTTAATGCAGAGTGGGCTGGATTGGACCGCATTTATGGCAACGTGGGCTGATCATGACTTCCCAGTCGAATCATGAGACCCACACCACGATATCTCCCAAAGATACGTCCCAAACTCTATAAATAGAGGCTCAAACCACCATCAAAGGTACGCACAATTTCATACACAGAGCGATTACTCTGTCTCTCTTCTTCCTCTCCTTCCATTGTTCCAGTTCATTCACTGACTTTGGCATCGGAGAGCCTTGCGCCGCCCAGGCCAGGGTCCTCTGACCGTGTGTTCTTCCCTTTCAGGCTTTCGGACGGTATCCAGTCATTCCCAGTCATCATCTTCTCGGATAAGTCCTCTAAGGCACCTCCTTATTGTGGGTCATTATTTTCTGCACCTACAATTGGCGCCGTCTGTGGGAAAGTAATATCCCAACCTTCCCAACCTTCCCAACCTTCTAGACCTCAATCTCTCAGAAGCCATGCCTCCGAAAGCTAGGAAGGGCGTAGAGTCCTCAAGAGCAGCGCTCGAGCTGCCACCACCGTCAACGGACGTCCCTCCTCAAGGGCGCTCCCGCACGGTGCATGGCACGTCTGCAGGCGATGGCCGCTTAGGCTCTCAGCTCTTTGTCGAGTTCCCACTCCAAGAGGGACTCGAGGCTTCGATCTCAGCAGAAGAAGTCATGCCACCCAGACGCGATGAGCGTCGACATGAGCGTCCTCGGAAGGACAAAGCCGTGGCCGTAGGAGAGACGCGCCACGTTCAACCCCCTGCCACTGGAGAGGTTCTCGAAGCCCAAACTGCTCTCCTCCAGAAGCAAGAGCAGATGATTCGCGAGCTCCAGCAGCAGCTGAGGGCAGCGCAAACTGCCCCCTTGAGGCAGGTCTCCGACCCTCAAGGGAAGAAGAGGGACGCCCCCAGCAGGGCAGCCCAGCCTCCCCGCGAGGATCTCGGGAATCATCTGGACCATAAACGGAGCCAGATTCGTGACGAAGGCTCGAGCAACAGCAGGAGTCACTATAGCCACGATGGCCGAGCTCATAGCCATCGCAGTCCGAACCACCCCAAGCGAAAGTCCAGAGCTCAGACTCCGGAGAAGGACGACGAGCAGGAGCGGTTCGACAAACGCGTCAGGCTAGCTCTTCAGCACAACCTGGACATGCGGGACCAGAAGCAGATCTGTGGCCACACTGATCTGGGGGGCTCACCCTTCATAAAAGAAATCGAGCGCACCCCCTTGCCCAGAAAGTTCTCCGTCCCGCGGTTCGTCCCCTATGACGGACTGTCCGACCTGTCAGCTCACCTCAGACACTTCTCCCAGAAGATGTCCATCTGGGGGAATGAGGGCCACCTAAACTGCAAAATCTTCTCCTCCAGTTTGGGCGACCTCCCCCTGAAATGGTTCTGTTCTCTCCCAGAGAAGTCCATTTCGAGTTGGAAGGAGCTCCAGCTCTCCTTCCTGAAGAAGGTCCAAGCCTACAGCGCCGTCCCCAAGAAGGAAGGGGACCTCCTCGCCCTGAGAATGAAGCAGGGTAAGACCCTCGCCGGGTTCGCCCAGCGATTCTGGGCGGTCTACAGCCAGATTGAAGGCGCCAGGGAAGAGATAGCAATCTACGCCTTCCAGCATGCCCTGATTCCCGGCCACGACTTGCGGAAGGACTTGGCCGGGAACCCCCCAGAATCTATGCCGGAGTTGATGACCCGGGTGAAGCGCTTTATCGCCCAGGAGGAAGACGAGATCCGAGCCCGGGATCAAGACGGGCATCCGGAGCCCGAGCGGGAGAGCAACCAGCCTCGGCAGAGAGGCGGGAAGCCCTTCCAGAAGCAGGAGCCCAAGCAGGCTTGGGACGCCAGTTCGGCGGTGCCCACACCACCCAGGTCTGGGGGCACCAGCAGGTCAAGGCCTCACGCCAGCGCCTATCAAGGCATCAGCATCGTCTTCAGAGAGCCGATACACCAGATCCTGAACAAAATAAAGGGTAAGCCGTTCTTCGAGTGGCCTCAGCCCTTGAGAAATGAGCCCACTAACGGCGATCGAAGCAAGCTCTACTGTTCCTACCACAAAGGTAAAGGACACAAGACCGAGGAGTGCAACTCTCTGAAGTGGCACCTGGAGAGACTCGCCGGCGAAGGCCACCTCCCAGAGTTCGTCAAGACAGAAGACGCCGACGGCAGCGGGGGCCGAGTTCACCAGAGCACGGCTCGGGACCCAGACAGTGAGGATTCCGAAAAGATCATTAACGTGATCCACCTGGCGTCCTCGGTTCCCTCTCCCTCGTCTCGCGGAAGCTCGCATCGCACGGGAAGGTGATGGAAGCCGAGCTCGGGCTGGCACCCAAAAAAGCTCGCCTCGGCCGAACTGCGATCAAAGCCCAGATTCCGGCGAACTTCAACATCGTCTCGCCCAAATTCGGCCCCGACCCCGCCTGCCACAACGCTGACAGGTACAGGACACGAGCCAGAAGTAACTGAGACTGGACAGTCTCCCACCTCGGCAACACCCTCTAGCCTGCGGGATGGGAACGGTCATTCCTGAGCACAGAGCCGAAGGAAGGCCAGCCCCGAGCTGGCATGGCCCGTTCGGGGTGATCTCACGGGCAACGAAGTCAGCCTACAAGCTCAGACAGGGCAAGCCACTGCCGAGATCACGGAATGCGTCCCGCCTGAAGAAATTCTGTTTCTAAAAAATGTAGCAAGTCTCATTCAATGAAAGTGCCTTTTGCCCTGTCATCAAATCTCTGTCATTTCTCCTTACATGACTTCGACAGCTCCGGGTCCAACGCCCTGGAAAAGGCCTCGAGTCCAGACTCGGTCGTTTCCTAAAGCCCCGGGTCCAACGCCCTGGAAAAGGCCTCGAGTCCAAACTCGGTCGTTTCCTAAAGCCCCGGGTCCAACGCCCTGGAAAAGGCCTCGAGTCCAAACTCGGTCGTTTCCTAAAGCCCCGGGTCCAACGCCCTGGAAAAGGCCTCGAGTCCAAACTCGGTCGTTTCCTAAAGCCCCGGGTCCAACGCCCTGGAAAAGGCCTCGAGTCCAGACTCGGTCGTTTCCTAAAGCCCCGGGTCCAACGCCCTGGAAAAGGCCTCGAGTCCACACTCGGTCGTTTCCTAAAGCCCCGGGTCCAACGCCCTGGAAAAGGCCTCGAGTCCAGACTCGGTCGTTTCCTAAAGCCCCGGGTCCAACGCCCTGGAAAAGGCCTCGAGTCCAAACTCGGTCGTTTCCTAAAGCCCCGGGTCCAACGCCCTGGAAAAGGCCTCGAGTCCAAACTCGGTCGTTTCCTAAAGCCCCGGGTCCAACGCCCTGGAAAAGGCCTCGAGTCCAGACTCGGTCGTTTCCTAAAGCCCCGGGTCCAACGCCCTGGAAAAGGCCTCGAGTCCAGACTCGGTCGTTTCCTAAAGCCCCGGGTCCAACGCCCTGGAAAAGGCCTCGAGTCCAAACTCGGTCGTTTCCTAAAGCCCCGGGTCCAACGCCCTGGAAAAGGCCTCGAGTCCAAACTCGGTCGTTTCCTAAAGCCCCGGGTCCAACGCCCTGGAAAAGGCCTCGAGTCCAAACTCGGTCGTTTCCTAAAGCCCCGGGTCCAACGCCCTGGAAAAGGCCTCGAGTCCAGACTCGGTCGTTTCCTAAAGCCCCGGGTCCAACGCCCTGGAAAAGGCCTCGAGTCCAAACTCGGTCGTTTCCTAAAGCCCCGGGTCCAACGCCCTGGAAAAGGCCTCGAGTCCAGACTCGGTCGTTTCCTAAAGCCCCGGGTCCAACGCCCTGGAAAAGGCCTCGAGTCCAGACTCGGTCGTTTCCTAATGCCCCGGGTCCAACGCCCTGGAAAAGGCCTCGAGTCCAAACTCGGTCGTTTCCTAAAGCTCCGGGTCCTGGACCCTGGAGAAGGCCTCGAGTTCGGACACTCGGCCGGATTCCTAGGGTTTTTACACCCCTCAAAGATCATTGCCGAGCTCACGCTTCCACAGCCGAGACCAACGGAATGATGACTCCACTTCGGCACATGGCAGCTCGTCTCGGCCAAAGCCAGCCATTTCGGCCAAGGACAACTTTTCAGAGGAAGAGAGCTGTGCCAGCACTCAAACACCCAAAAATGCAAGTATTCCAGAGCAATGCAAAGAAAGAGAAAAAGACCTCAAAAGCATTGCACACAGTTTGGGTGATCACAGAATTCCTCCCTTTTTTTCATTGTAAACTACTTCATTACAAAGGTTGCAGAACAGAAAAGAAAATACAGAAAGGAGGATCGCAGTCCTCTAAAAACAGAAAAGCTGAGAAGCAAAAATTTTACATAAAAGAAGACAGAAATGTAGAGGAGCCCGGCTACAGTGGTTTCGGCGACTCGACCAGGTCGATCACCGTATCTGCCAGAGGGGGCTTCAACTGATACCTCAGCCGAAGCAGGGGCAGAAGAGGCATCACCTTGAGGCACGACCGGGGCATCGCTCAAAACCGGGGCAGCTGGAGCATCGTCAGCGGCAGGAGCAATTGCAGGAGCTTCGACTGGGGCACTTTCAGCTGCAGGAGCGGAGTTCGGCTCGGGAGCAGAGTCCGAGTACTTCGGCAGGTCCCGATAGACAGGATGATCTTCGGGGACCCCGCACGTCTCAGTGCGGCCAGGCATCCTTCCTCGAACAGGATGGCGGTGATCTCCTCCACCTGCTTCTCATATAGCTCGGAGGCATGATCCACCCTATCCTGGAAAGCAGACTGGGCCTCAGAAAGAAGAGAAGCTATCTCCTTCTCCAGCTCGGCGTTCGCCGTCTTCAACTTCGCCGTTTCGGCTCGCCCAGCCAGCACTTCCCCGCGCAGCCTCGTCCCCTCGGCCGTCGATTCAGCCTTTAACCTGGCCAGCTCCGACTCCAGCTCGGCAGTATTCCTGTTCCTTGCCCAGGCCTCGCCCTTCAGCTGGTTTGCCTTCGCCGTAAGTTCGGCGACATCAGCCATAGCTGATGCCAGCCGAGCGGCCTCCTCAGCGCTGGCCTTCTTCATCCGCTCCATTCCCGCCTGCAGCTCATCCAGCTCCTTTTTCAGCTTGTCCCTCTCGGACTCCAGCTGAGTGACCCGTGCAACATTCCTATCACTCCGCCCCACCACGGTCAGGAGCCTCTGCACGTTCTGCAAATGGAGAAAGATGAGTCAAGCTGGGGCAGTCGAGCCAGATTACTTGGAAGGAAAACACTGGAAGCACTTACCATGAGGTTAGCCTGGATCGCCGAAACCATCAGGCTCTCGTTGTCGAACCTCTCATGCGTCTCCATATCTCGCGGCAGAGCGCAGGCCTTGGCAAGAGCCCCGATAACGTCGGCGTTCCCCAGGAGCCGATCCTCGACGTTCAGAGGCTTGCCGGTCTGCGTTTCCATCCTCGGCCTCCATGGCGGTGGGGCAGTTCGGGGTCCGGCGGACGACCCGGATCCCTGCCCCGCCGAGGTGCTGTGCTCGCGGGTCGTCCGCCGGACGGCCTGCCTGCCGGCACGCTCCTCTCAGCCGGTGCGCTCTTTTCAGCTGGAACCTTGGCTCCGGGGGCCCGCGCAGGGGTCTTACTCTTCGGAGGCTGTTCGGCCCCCGAATCCTTCTCCCCCGCCTTGGACTTCTTCCTAGGCGGGGACCCCTCCCTCGGGCGCTCCGGCGAACGTCGCCGAACCCCTTCACTAGAAGCAGGAGCGGAAGCAGGAGCAGGAGTAGGAGCAGGAGCGGAAGTGTCGCCAGCACCTCCCGAGCTCGAAGCTGCTCGGGTGCTGGCAGGACATGGCATCGCAGAGGAAGAGGACCCCCGCCTGAACTTGGCCGCTAGGTCCTTGATGGCAGGCTCCCTCGACCTTCCCGCCATATCCTCTTCCTGATCAGAAGAATAAGCGTCCACTATCTGCCTCAGGTTCGACGGATCCGAACTTAAAGTAGACGCCTCGGACCCAGATGCAGCTCGGCTAGCGGTAGCCATCAATAAGACAGCGCGATCAGTGAAGAGCCGACGCGTGTAACCGTCGACTCGCTTCCTAGTATAGGCAAGACAGAGCATTCATTGCTTCAGGACAGTTGAAGCGACACCAGGCAATGACCGCCGCATCCCCAGGCGAGTCTTCTAGCTTTCAACCACTAAAGGCCAAGGCACTCAAGAGGTCAAAAGCTAGGGGGCAATTGTGTGGGGAGATTTCAAGAACCACAGGATTACGCTAATCACAGCCATCAGATGAGGCTAAGCACTCTCACGTGCTATCCGCGTGCCATCCATGTGGCACCAGGCTCACCCCAGCTGCCAGGACAGGAGGTCCGGCCGAAGTCAAGCAGCTCCGGGCCACTAGCGCCGAACTGACCCACCCCGGGCTCCATCTCGGCAGGGAGCTCCACTTCGGCTGGGCCACCCCGGATGCCATCTCGGCAGAAAGCTCCACCTCGGCTGAAGAAGCCGGGATGGAAGCCGAAGCCAGAAAGAGTCTCCACTCACGCCCCTCATCCCCCACGTCACCAGGCACGTGGAGGGATAGGGGCACGAGCTAGTGGGACAGACACGACATCCAGCCGCTCACAATCTTCGCCATATCCTGACAGGGCGGCATCCAGCGGCTGAGGCCACATCAGGGCAAGGCCCGAGGGCAGATCCCACGATCCCCTACCGCCAAAGGCGTCCAACACGATCTGGCCCAACAAGACGCGCATTAAATGCGACGTGGGCTGATCCGACGCGCATTTAATGCAGAGTGGGCTGGATTGGACCGCATTTATGGCAACGTGGGCTGATCATGACTTCCCAGTCGAATCATGAGACCCACACCACGATATCTCCCAAAGATACGTCCCAAACTCTATAAATAGAGGCTCAAACCACCATCAAAGGTACGCACAATTTCATACACAGAGCGATTACTCTGTCTCTCTTCTTCCTCTCCTTCCATTGTTCCAGTTCATTCACTGACTTTGGCATCGGAGAGCCTTGCGCCGCCCAGGCCAGGGTCCTCTGACCGTGTGTTCTTCCCTTTCAGGCTTTCGGACGGTATCCAGTCATTCCCAGTCATCATCTTCTCGGATAAGTCCTCTAAGGCACCTCCTTATTGTGGGTCATTATTTTCTGCACCTACAGTAATGAAACCTATATCAGCCCCTTTGCTCCCTTCCCTTCCTCTTCTCCACCTTGCCACCTTGCCAACATCCTACTCTGCACTCTCCCCTTGCCTCACCTGATACAGCAACAAGAACGAAAGAAAAGAGAGGGAAAGAAAGAATGAGAAAAGAAAGAGGGGGAAAACACCCCTAACACTTGTGACCTAAAACGCCCAAGCTGGGCGCAGATCGGCCCAGCCCCATCATGTCGTGGGGTCCCTCTCAAAGAGGGACCCACCTGAAATGTGGCCTGTTTCCTTCATCAAAAAAAAATGGAGAGATGTTCTTTGATGAAGATAGAAACAAGGGCTGAACTGAATTAGGATAATGAATAACACTAGTTAAAGGCAGAAAGTTCCCACAAGCTAAAACCTGAGATTAGTCCAAACATCAATGGAGACAGAGGACCAGCCTTCGGCTTTGGCAAAATCTTAGCACGGTAATCGTCAACATAGTGATGATCCATTCCAACTTACTGAGGAAAGGCGGCACCAACAAGACAGACATGTCAGTTGATCCAATTCAAGAAAACATACCATTGACTCTTATGTATCATGCATTAATTGTTCATGCATCATTCCAAAATCCAAATCCATGCATTTACCTCATTATATGTTAAGTAGGGTGCACACACATTCAAAAAAAAAAAAAAAAGTAGAGTTGAAAAGTACAGGCATAACCTCATAATTCACAATCCACCGTCATAATCAAAAATTCATCATAATTCATCACCATAACTCATCATCATAAATTCACAAATCAAATCTCATAACTTATAACCCTCACCATTCAATCAAACATCACCACATTTTAAGAGGAAAAGGTGAGTATAAAACTTAATTCAACTTCTATTAAATATCCATAAGAGTCATTATATAATAAAGTATAATAATAAATTGGGTTAACAAGGCCTAATCCTAAATAAAATAAATTGAGAGAGGTAACAACTTTTGCCCCCAAACCCTACAATGAGGCCTATTATAAACCTAGCCGGTCCTAGCGACCCAACCTCTCAATCAATACCTAGCCTAGGATATGGACTCCTAATGAGCCATTTAGAGGGGATGAACCACCCCATTGAAGGCAGGGAAGCGGGCCATCCGTGCTTCCATTCCACTCATATGAGCCTCAAGTTGCCCTTGCACTTCCTCAAAGTTGTCTGGAGGATTCCGAAGAGCATCGCAGATTTCCCGAATCCGCCAGAAATCCTCCTGATAAGCTGTGTATGCTGGGTGGATGAGTGCTGAAAGGGTGGTGTTTTGCATTTCAAAATATTGCCTATAACGCCTCGAAACAGATGATTCGGCTTCGTGTGGACAGGACATGGTCATGAGCTCCAGCTGGTCCATTCGCCTATGCAGTGTGTTAAAATCATCTATAGGGGCCCTCTCGTTGGTAGTCTTCATAGCCTCCCAGATTTCGAACATTACCCGAAGATCCAACATACTCCACAAAAGGGATTGGAGCACTTTGCTAACAAAAGCTGGTAGGTCTTCCAAGAGCCCATCATGACCGCGGAACCTATTGAGAGCAGTCCTCCCCACAATGCACAGATCTCCATATAACCCACAAATCCCTTTATATTTCATGACCATCAGGTCATATTTTCCGCGCTTAACCTCCACAATGCGCTTGTCCATCTCATCCTCAAATTGATAGACGCAATCATAGGTAGCGGGAATAGTGGATTCATGCTCAAGGTAGAACTCTACCCGCTCTTCAGAATCGTAATACCCTATCTTTTCATCCTCGGGAGACCAATATTAATCTCTTGGCAAGAAGGGCTTACAAGCATTAGGGCCCGCGACACCATCGACGACAAATGAGAAGATTGGGGAACCGGCCATTAGGAGAACTCAAACCTGCAAACAAATATATACATCTGGCGTTAGAGACTCTCCACATGAAAAACATCTCGAACAAAAAAAAAATGTAAATAAATAAAACAAACAGGTCACTTGGGCGCCCCAGGGGTGACGCCCAGGTCTATTTCAATGGATTCTCCCCGAAGAGTTCAATTTCAACTATGGTCACTCTACTGAGCCATCATGAATATGTGGGAAGTATTTTCAGAGGCACTCTAGGGTTGTCCTTGGCCCCTTTGAAAGCCAAAAGTCCAAACTACATGCCCATATAACACACCACCTTAAAACATGAAGGAGAGGAGATAACAAATACTAATGAAAGTAGCCTCATGAGATTGAAAACAATACAGTAATAACAAGTTGAAGCATAGAATAAGGATTAAAACAAATACCTAAAACAAACAAATTAATAAACAAAACAAAAAAAAGAGACCGACCACCTGGGCACCACAGGTGTGGCGCCCAACCCAAACTAGAATTATCCCCCATGGAGATGTCGTTGTTTGGCCAAGGTAAAACCCTTAGTATTCTCGAGTCGTGTTCTTATATCATGTTGCGAGTCTGAAAAGAACCAGAATTTATGAAAACACCTTAGAAATTCAAACTCGCGAGTCTTTAGTGCAAACCGAGAGGATAGGCACCACAGGGGTGGCGCCTACCCTCCTCAATTGGTGCCTACTAATCAGAATGTCCCAACCCAAACCATGGAAACTTACATCAAATTGATTAAGTAAAATTATTTAGACAATTCAAAACACATGTGAGGCATGTTATTCATTCCAAAAGAAAAGAGAAGAGAAGATACTCACTTGGAAGCAAGGGAGGACTTGAGAATTCTGAGATTCGAAATCTAGAAGAGCAGGAGTTGTAAGAAATTCGTAGCTTTGATTCCCTTATATAGATTAGAGTTCGAATCCCATAAGGAATTAGAGAGAGACGAAATTCCACCTAGGCACCACTCCTTGGGCGCCCAGGTCACTCATCTCCTGCATTCAGAACTCTAGTCTGTAATGGATTATAAGTCTTAGAGACGAAATTCCACCTAGGCACCACTCCTTGGGCGCCCAGGTCACTCATCTCCTGCATTCAGAATTCTAGTCTGTAATGGACTGTAAGTCTTGGAGACGAAACTCCACCTAGGCACCACACCCCAGGCGCCCAGGTCACCTCTGAAACTCGAACTTTCACTCCAACAAGAACTCTCACTGCCATGGGTTGAGCACGAACTCAACTTCGAGACCATCTCGAAGTTCCACCTAGGCGCCACTCCTTGGGCGCCCAGGTCACTTGTCTCCTTAATTTGGAAATTCAACTTCGAGACGAACTCACAATTCCACCTAGGCACCACTCCTTGGGCGCTCAGGTAACCCATTTCCTTGAATTTGAAATTCTACTTCAAGACCAACTCTAAATACAACTTGTTTCATTAGAGTCAAAACTCCATTCCAAAACGAACTAGAACTACATATTGGATGCCACTCCTTTGATGTTCAGGTGACTTCTCTTCTGGATTAGAATTCTACTCCGAGGCAGACTCTGTTCATGCAATTCCACCTGGGCACCACCCCTGTGGCGCCTATCCATCACCTTAGAGAACAAAATGTCTCTTTGAACCAAGTTGTCCTAGAATTATAAAAGTTGAACCCGAACAAGAATTGATGATGATTGATTATAAATAATAATAATAATATATAAAAATAAATAAATAAATAAAAACTAAAGAGGTACATACACAAAAGAATCACACATCGTCAAACTGAAACACTGTCCCATCACATGAGGTCCCGTTGCGCGCACATTAGTCCCATCACTCATACACCTGATGTTGTGCACTGCATCTCATGCCATCTTCATCAATAAAATTAGAACGGTTACCTCTGCAAATTATAAGACTGAGTACTAACGAAGAAAAATGCAGAATCTTTTAGTGTTTGTTCAATGCAGGATCCGAAATCGAAAGCAAAAACACCTAGGTGAAGGACCTTCAAGCACATTGATGGAGATTGATGATAAGTTCACAAGCTTCGGCAAACAAACAACGAAAGAAAGCAGCAACGATCCATAACATCAGATTTATGGAAAGCTCTTGAGGTAAGTACCCCAAACTATGATTTTCATAATTTTACCTCACGTCTAGAAATTGAGTCACCGTAGGCCTCCCTTAAGCGCTTATAATCGGTACGGCAACCATAATACCGTGTTCTCACGAATTGTGTGTTCGCCGACTCAAATCTTGATGTTGGAGGATGGAAACCGTGTAATTCGAAGCTCTCCATGATAAGCACAAAAAGACGATCGAATCTATCCTAGGTTCTCGTCTAAGCTTGGGTGAAGACCAAGATCCCTAGAGAGTGACGGTTATTCCGGTGACCGTCTTCCATTGATTTAGCTTTTTCGATGCATACCTGAGTTTCAAAATCAAACATCTCTTAAAAAAAATGCATCTCATTCTCACATGCACTCACACTATTGATTGAACTATGTTTATGATTTCCACTAAGATCCCCATTATTTCTAGTTAGTTTCAACTATGCTTTAAACATTTAACTATGGATGAAAGTCAAAAGATGTTATATATGACCATTTGAAATCAGTTCTATTGCAAGAACAAATGAAATTCTGATAGTGACTTAGCTAATTGAAAGATCGACTTCTGATTCAGACCACTGGGGCACAGTTCCCACCACCATTTTAAATTCAGCAACTGGGGCACAGTTCCCACCACCTTTTTAAATTCAGCAACTGGGGCACAGTTCCCAACCTGTCACGTGGCAATACCACGGGCACCGAGGCACAGATCTCGGGTGTCCAATCAAATCAATAGGCACGTAACTTCTTTTTTCCTTTTTCCCCCTGAATCAGAACCGATCCTAAAAAAGTGAACCTCACCTTTGGAATGAGTCTGCAATTGCATACATCCATAGGTAGCCACTCCCGCGAGCTCAAAACCTCCCGTGAGTCATGAGTGGTGTGTCTACTTTCTTTGGAGCACAACTCTCCACGTGCTGTTCTCCAAAGAGGGGCATACTGTAGACACCTCATTTGGCCCCTATGATAGCCTTAAACACCTGTCATATATAGCGATGCCCCCATTTCACTCATAATTGAATGATTAATGACATAATTCAGATTAATTAATGACAATGAAGATGTTTGTTGATAGTTTTAAACATTAGTTCAATGACTTCTAGAAATTCGTGAGAAGAAAGCCGAATCGCATTGAGATCTCGAGTCCAACTCACCTTTCACACAAGGAGCAGACCAAAACACTATTCAAACCTCTTTCGGACCACTTAAGACATGTTTAGGCCGGTTCTTACAAAGATTACACTTAGCTTGCCTAAATGCCATCCGATTATCCTAAGTTAGGAAGCCGGATCCATTGATCCAGAGGTCCCCCTCTTTTCTCAGCCCATAATCATTAGGGTAGTTGGACCATTGGATTCTTCACTTCGAGAGCTTTCCGACGGCATGTAGAATGTCCAAATCCGATAAGCGGATCAGAAGTTATGAGTTTTCGAAGTTTGCCTTAGGAAGAGTAACGGGGATCCATCTAGGCACCACCCAAGTGGGCCTAAAACGGACCGGAACCACTCAACGTAGGGACCGAACCTTAAAAATGAAGGAACTCCACCTAGGCACCCCATGTGTGGCGCCCACATACTTCATTCCATCTAGACGCCCCATGGTGGGCGCCCATACTCTTCAGCCCACCTAGGCACCACATGTGTGGCGCCCACCCTCTTATTTCACAAATTTAACTTAGGGAAGCCCGCAACCACTCCAAACAAAGACCCACACAACTTTCCAACTAGGCACCACCCTTGTGGTGCCCACACTCTCCAGTCCACATAGGCACCCTGTGGTGGGCGCCCACACTGTCCAGTCCACCTGGGCACCACCCTTGTGGCGCCCAGTCAATTAAGTGCTAGTGTAGGTCCCCTCAGTTGAACATCTATCCATTCTATCTCGACTTCAGATGGGACCAAACTTTGAGAATGAACCGAACCACGTAGGCTCCACCCCATGGGCGCCTACCATGAGCCAGTCCACATAGGCACCAGCCTTGTGGCGCCCACCCTATGGAGTCACATGGGCACCACCCCAAGGGCGCCCAACCTCTTTTCCAAACCCTAATTTATCCCAAAACACTTAAGCCACCTTGGGATGCATGAAACCTTCTAGAAACACGAACTAATGAAGCCCTAGCCCTCCTAAACTCATCCCAAACCTCTATTTAAGGATCTCTTAACCTCATTTACAAGGGAGCTACCCTAAAAAAGAGAGAAAAGTATAGAGAATAAGCAAAAAGGAGAAAGGTAGCCACCATCAGAGAGAAAGCTTCAGATCTAGAGAAGAAGAAGGGGAAATAGAGGAGAAGACTTCCATATCTTTAACTAAGGCTATGGTTCTTCGTGTAAGCTTTGTTCTAGGAACTTGAAAAGTATGATTCAAACTGGTATTCCTAGATCTTTCTATTCTTTTATTGCATTTTATCATCATCTTTGTTTAGAAACATGCTTAGGATCATTCATGCATCATAGATATTTATTAGTTCTTGATAAAAATGGTATCAGCATCTCATCATATTAATAACATGTTTAGATTCATACCAGTGGTGTAGATCTGCATTGATTTCATAGTTCTAAGTGCTTAACTAGGTTAGATCTCACATTTATAGCATCATCATCATCATTTAGATCGACGAGATCGCAAAAGGCCTATCTCAGGAGGCTGGGCGCCACCCACTGGGCACCTACCATCTCTGGTTTGGCTAGGCGCCACCCACTGGGCGCCTGCCATCTCTGGTTTGGCTAGGCGCCACCCTCTGGGCGCCTACCCTTTAGAGACAGGGTTTGGGTTTTAGATCTCCACTTTTTACATCGTTTTCTCGTAGATTTGCTAGTTGCATCATTAGTAGTTCGCATTAGGACATCCGCATCAGTTATCGAATATCGAAAATTGTGTTGAAAATCTTAAGACTGTTGTGCATTCATTGTGATTCTTTGAAAACCCTGACTGAACAGGGTAGGCACCATAGGTGTGGCGCCCAAGTGGACTTTTCCACTTCCACACACAATTTTCGATCTTCCGCATTTAGTTCTTAGAAATTGCATAACAATGATGTGTTTGTTTGCTTGATATGTTCTGAATTTCAAATTATCATTTCTATCACACACCTCCATATCATTTGAATCATAAAGTCATAAAAACAAAAAAAAAATCATAAAACATAAAACTACTTCTTCTCTTTCCTTACTCTCTAGTAAATTAGAGAAGAAACCAAAAAACAAATTAAAAAATACAAAGAAAACCCAAAAATAGTAGGTAGATAGCCTAGATTATCAAATCTCGTGCCTAAGTAGGATAAACCCTAAAATATCATAGTTAATTAACTTAAGAATTCCCAAATAACTAAGAACCCTAAAACAAACAATCTAATTAATTTGGACTGAAATTGGATTAAGGAATCACTAAGATTGTTTAGGGAACCGCTTCTCCTCTTTTGAGCTTAACTTGCTTATTCACTAAAGGTCCCTAATTAAGGATTAAACATAATTAATTAAGGCTCTAATCTCACATCAATTAAAACAATAAATACCATTAATCCAAAAGATCTTGAAACCTTAATTAATTCAGATTAAAAATAACCAAGAACTTAATTAAAATCCTAAAACTTAAAACAGATCCATCTGGGCGCCACCCCCTGGGTGCCCTGTTGCCAAGTCCATATGGGTGCCACCCCCTGGGTGCCCTGCTGACAAGTCTTCCTGGGCACCACTCCCTGGGCGCCCAGCCTATTCATTCCCTAAGAGGCTCCACTTGAAATTTAATCTAATTAATTAAGACTTTAACCAACCCTAATTAACACACTAAAATACACTTAACTTGAAAGACCTGAAATCTTAATCAACTTAAACTCGAATCTACCTAAAAGATACAAAACCAACAAACCCTAAAAATATCCACCTGGGCGCCACCCCCGGGGTGCCCTGCTTGCCAATTCACCTAGGCGCCACCCCCTGGGCGCCCATCCTCTCCTGTCACTAAGACACCCCAATTGAAACGAAACTTGAATCAACACATAATAAAACATTAATAACTTAAAAGATTTGAAAACTTAATCAATCTAAACCTGAATTAATCTAAAACGAATACACAACACAAAACCAAGACAGACATCCACCTGGGCACCACTCCCCTGGCGCCCATCCTTCCAATCCACCTGGGCACCACTCCCCTGGCCCCTATCCTTCCAATCCATCTGGGCACCACTCCCCTGGCGCCCATCCTATCCCTTTACTAAGAAATTCCTAATTGAAACTTCTAATTAAACCAACCCGAATTAACACATTAAAACACTTTAAGACTTAAGAAACCTGAGACTCTAATCAATTCACCCTCGGGTTAACTTAAAAGCCATCGAACCAAATCAAACCACAAGGCAGTCACCTGGGCACCACGCCCTAGGCGCCTAGCCTATCAATCCACCTGGGCACCACCCTCTGGGCGCCCAACCTGTGAACTCCACCTACACTACTCGTTTCTTGGAAACCAATCAATTAAAAATTAAACCTAATTAATTTAAACCTAATTCATTCTCAACTGAATACTAAAAGATACCTTTCATCCAAACACATTAAACCACAAAACCCAACTTCGAATCAACCTAGAACATCAAAACCAACCCGAACCTCAAGACAGCCACCTGGGCACCACTCCTTGGGCGCCCATCCTGTCAATCCACTTAGGCACCACCCCCTTGGCGCCTAGTCAGTCAATCCACCTGGGCACCACCCTCTAGGCGCCCAGCCTGTGAGTTCCACCTACCCTGTCCATTCCTTAGGAAACCATTAAACCCAATTAATTGGAA
Source organism: Litsea cubeba (assembly GCA_012931725.1). Lineage (NCBI taxonomy): Eukaryota > Viridiplantae > Streptophyta > Magnoliopsida > Laurales > Lauraceae > Litsea > Litsea cubeba. Next base: position 50,615,515 of record CM022952.1, read on the forward strand.
CCCAATTCATCCCCAACTGAACACGAATAAACACTTTCCATCAAATCCTAAATCCTTAAAACAATTCAAGCTTGAGTTGACCAAAGAATCACAAAACCTAACCGAACCATAAAACACATCCATCTGGGCGCCACCCCCTTGGTGCCCATCCTGCCAGATTCACTTGGGCACCACACCCTGGGTGCCCAGCCTACTCTTTTTCATAAAAGCCCTAAATTCACAACTTAACTTAATTAATTAAAACCTCAAACCAATTACAATCAATATAACAGAACACTTTTAACTTTAAGACATTGGAACCTTAATCGATTCGGACTTAATACCCAAAACCCTTTGGAACCGACCAAACCATAAAGATTTCACCTAGGCACCAATCCCTTGGCGCCTATCCTATCAATCCATCTGGGCGCCACCCCCTGGGTGCCCATCCTGCCAGATTCACCTGGGCATCACCCTCTGGGTGCCTAGCCTACATTTCAACCCTACCTAACCAACTCAACTAAAAACCAATAATTAAACACCTTACAACTTAAACTAATTAAGACCAGAACCTAAATTAATCCCCGGACCCAAGGACCAGTAAATAACTCCCATCCGGAATAGTAGAAAACCACAGGCGACCCACCTAGGCACCACACCCTGGGTGCCCATCCTGCCAATTCACCTGGGCACCACCCCTTTGGTGCCTATCCTTCCACTTGCACTAAAACACGAATTATTGATTTTGTTTCAAAACCCGGACCCGCATCACTTTGACATTAGAACATCAGAGACATTAAAACATTTCTCATATTAAAACATAGCCCTTAAAACCCCCGGAATTCCGAAAAGAGATCGAAAAGTCTGAAAAGCATAAACTGTTAGGATAGGCCCCACCCCCTGGGCGCCTACACTGTTTTTAATCTTGAATTGTGATTTTCGACTACTTTTTAGAATTCCGATTTAATTTGAAAATAACAGAACTTTAAAATATAGAAAAACACATTAACTAGATCCTTAAAACATCCCCAAACCACTCTCAATCAAAACCACAACTCACAACAAAATAAAATCAATTAAGATTTTACCCAACAAACTGCTTAGGCGCAGGAATTATCAAACTTTGGCTATTTGCATCCTAGGATTAAATTGGATTACCTTGTTAGGTAGTTTAGAGCATTAGACTTCATCCCATCACTCTTCCTGTTCCGTTAGGGAATCGGGAAAGCTGATGTGGGCGGTCTAAGACCTTAGGTTAGGGTTAGTCCGATGATCAGTAATAAAGCATTAATTACGTAAATCCAAGTAAATCCCCTAGTTAGGCCCTTCTAGCCCCATATCAAAAATCCATAAAAATTATAAAACCAACAAAATAAACCCAAAAAGATTTTTCCTTTATTTTTTCCTCCACCTCAGGTGCCAGATATTTAATTGAACTTAATGATAAAAGGAAATGAAGAACTGACTTCTAAAATTGAATAAATGAGTATGACGAGATGAGATGAGTAATTTCACACACACTTTTTACTTCGGCCCATCGGCCACCCTTAAACAATCACGGCCCATCGGCCACCTCCAATCAATTACGGCCCATCGGCCTTTCATTTTTTATCACTCGTGTATCGCACACGAAAAACACTGAAATCACAAGTCAAAATCTCATTTGCATCATCATTTTGATTTGAAAAGTCAAACTTTAAACCTTATTTTGCCAAGGAATCTGAAGGGGGTACCCATGAACGGGGCCAATCCTCTTTTTAAATATTTGGCACCTCCCCCCATTCATTTTCTTTATTTTATTTACTTTATTTTACTTGGATTTATTATGATTATGCTGTGTGATGATTAACCTTTATTTGGACTTTAACTCATGACCCTAATTTGACCCTATATTAAAAGGACCCAAAGAGACCCAAATTAATGTGACAGGACAACCGCCGTGTGTTGCCGGCAGCACATTAGACGAGAGGAAGAACCCACCCACTTATTTTCTCCCTACATTTCTTCGGCTTTCGTCGAAGGACGGTGTTACGGCCGTTACCGTACCTGGCGATCGTGATCCATTGATTTTGAGGATAGTCGGAATCCTCATTTTCGATGTAAAAATTTAAATAGCATGTATAGATGAATAGAGATTTCCCCACGCAAAATGCAAAATTCCCCTTTCTTTCCTTTTGGGGGGTCGAAATTCACATCCGACAGTACCCACCAAGGGACTTTTGCCACCTTGTAGTGGTGGCCGGTGTAGAACTTTCGCAGACTTTTCTCTTTTTCTTTCTCTGGATTTTCTGTGCTTTTTTCTGATCTGGGATCTGTCTAGTTTTTCCGATCTCGGATCTGTGTTGATTTTTCCGATCTGGAATTCTTTGGAATGCTCTCCTATTTATAGGCTTTTGGTAGCCATTTAGGAGGGTTTATGGGCTTTTATTGTCATTAAGCCGCATAATGGGAGGAGTTACAGGGTTTAATTCCTTTATTTTGTAACTCCTTTTTCTTGGCTTCTGATTGGCCGATGGAGATTAAGGGCATTTAATCGCCTTTAATCGCCATGATGGGAGGAGTTTCATGGGTTAAATGCCATGAATCAATTGACTTGTAACTCCCATTTGCTTGCTTCTGATTGGGCCGTCTAAAGAAATGAATTAATGACTGCAATAAAGCTAGTCAATTAATTGCATTAAGTGGTCACTGAGCAGTTGAAGAGTCGCGGGCCGTGCCGTGTCTTTTGGGATTCTTCTGGCGATGATCATTGATGGATCTTCATGTAGATCGACATCGGATGACCATGTAACTTCGGGTATTGGTTGCCAACGGCGGGTCGGTGCCATCTATCCTGTCGATTTCTCGATCGGTCGGGTAGAAAGCACACTTTTTTGGTTGACCGGTTGGCGATCAATGTTGATTTTGATACTCTTGATGATTGACCCGTGATTTTGACGGATGTCAAAATATTTGGTGCCTCAAAAGTATGAATTTTGGAAAATCCCACGAGTTGGAAGCTTTGAATCACGAAAAACGATGAAAAAACGGGCTTTCCGGGGTGAACCCGGCGATTTCGGGCTCCATGGTGCAGGGGTTGGCGACCCTGGGGGGAATTTCCCCCCTTTTATCCCGTTTTGCGGCTGTTTTTGATGTTTTTCGATTCTTTTTTCTTCTGTGTTTTTTCTTGACATTTTTTATCATTTATTGGCTTGATTTCCCAGTAGAAAACTTGACAAAAATCCTTGCATTTTTTAGTGCAAAGTTTCCGATTTTCTGGGAAAGCCGAAGACTTTGTCGCGTAGAGCTGCCGGTTTTCCATCAGAAGCTGAAACTGGGACAAACGATGTCGGAATGACCTGAAATTTGGGGTGAAGCCTCTTGAGCAATAACTAAGACCAACATAGGCTTTTGCTTGAGTTTTGAAGCTGTTTGGGGTCCTATCGCCAGTAGACTTATTTTTGTCACGATGAAGATATCGCGGCTTATGTGTGGTCAACCGATGTCCGATTGACTTAAAATTTGACAGGGAACCTATTGGAGTCATTTTGAGATGATTCATAGGCTCTGTCTCGGAAACCATGGTCCCGGGGAGCTTCGCCGTCGAGAGGCCTGATTTGGCTTCCGAGCGTCAAAGTCTGGTCAAATGTTGTCGAAATGACCTGAGACTTGACGTGTAGCCCTTTGTAAGCATTTTGAAGCCGTCCATGTGCTCTGTCTGATGAGTGATGGCCTCGGTGGTTCTCGCCGCCGAGAGGCTTGATTTAGCTATTCGAGGGTTGATGTAGGGTCAAACGTTGTCGGTTTGACTAAGAACTTGACGTGGAGCCTTTTGGATGTATTTTGAGACCATCCATCGGCTCTGATCGAAGATTTGGTGTCTCCGATGCTTTCGCCGGCAGGAGCTCCTTTTCAGCTGCCGGAGAAGCGAAGTTAGGCCAAATGATTTTGAAATGGCCCGAAACTTCTTGTGTACTCCTCTTTTGGCTGTCTTGAAGGATCTTGCAGTTTTTATTTGATTCTGACAAGATTTGATGTTTGGAAGTACCATTACCTATTTATGGCAGGTTGTGACTTTATGTAGCTTTTTGGATCTTAAAGAAGCAAAGTGACATTTTTGGTGTCAACATGGGTGATAGGCTATACTGAACTGTAAGTTCGTACCCATAGACTCATGTAATGTTTTCCAAAATCTAGAGACGAATCTGCTGTCTCTATCGGACGTGATGGAAACTAGTTGTCCATGTCGACTGACGATCTCTGTGACAAACAACTATGCCAAAGGTAACATATGCATCTTCATTCCAGTCTTCATCGGTAGGAAATGAGCTGACTTGGTGAGACGGTCCACTATGACCCAAATAGCATCATTGCCCCTGCTAGTCTTCAGTAATCCCGAGACGAAATCCATGGTAATGTGCTCCCATTTCCATTCCGGAATCTCTAATGGCCGTAACAACCCTCGAGGCTTCTGATGTTCTGCCTTGATCAACTGACATGTCATACATCGAGAGACGAAAGCTGCTATCTCTCTCTTCATGTTGTTCCACTAAAATCTGCCCTTCAAGTTCTGGTACATCTTCGTACTGCCCGAATGAATAGAATACTTAGTATTGTGAGCTTCTGTCATGATATCATTTCTCAAGTCCTCCAAGTTAAGCACACATAGACGGTCTTGGCAGTACAAAGCTCCATCCATAATACGAAAATCCGGATGGTCTGCTATATGCTCTGAAATCTTGGCCAACTCTGGGTCTTGCAACTAATTCTCTTTGATCTTCTGAATGAAAGAAGGTTCTGACACTGACATGTTTGCTAACATTACACCCTTCCTTAGTGGCTGAAAGTCTACTCCCAATTATTCTAACTGTTGTACAGTGTAAGTCCCCCGAAGACTGGCCATGCTAACTGACTTCCTGCTCAAGGCATCTGCAACTACATTCGCTTTCCTCGGGTGATAATTGATTGTAAAATCATAGTCCTTGATATATTCCATCCATCTTCTCTGCCTCATGTTCAACTCCTTCTGAGAAAACAAGTGCTGTAGACTACGGTGGTCGGAGTGAACCTCAAACTTCTCTCCATAGAGGTAGTGTCTCCACATTTTCAATACTAAAACAACTGCTGCCAACTCGAGATCATGTGTTGCTAGTTCTTCTCATGATCTTTCAACTGCCGGGATCGATATGCAACTACCTTCCCATCTTGCATTAGAACACATCCAAGTCCAACATTGGAAGCATCGGTAAAAATGGTGAAACCATCGCTTCCGGATGGCAAAGTAAGGACTGAAGCTGTAGTCAATCTCTTCTTTAGTTCTTGGAAACTAGCTTCACACTCGTCTGTCCATACATACGGTGCATTATTCCTTGTCAACTTCATCAAAGGTGACGTAATTGACGAAAATCCTTGCATAAACCTTCTGTAATACCCTACCAATCCAAGAAAACTCCTGATCTCTAAGGCATTCTTCAGTCTTTCCCAATTCATAATCGCTTCAATCTTGGATGGGTCCACTGATAATCCTTCTTTGGAGATAATATGCCTAAAAATGTGACTTGGTCCAACCAAAATTCACACTTACTGAGCTTTGCAAACAACTGATTCTCTCTCAGAAGTTGAAGTGCTATCCTCAAATGTTCTTCATGCTCTTCTTTGGTCTTGGAATACACTAAGATATCATCAATAAACACCACTGTGAACTGATCCAAATACTCTGCAAATATCTTGTTCATCAATGCCATGAAAACTGCCTTGCATTAGTCAATCCAAATGGCATCACTAGAAATTCGTAGTGTCCATATCTTGTCCGAAAAGCTATTTTTGGTACATCTGAATCTCTGACTCTCAACTGATGGTAGCCGGACCTCAAGTCAATTTTTGAAAAGTAAGCAGCTCCTTGTAACTGATCGAACAATTCATCTATCCTTGGCAATGGATACTTGTTTTTTTATGGTCACTTGGTTCAATCTCCGGTAGTCAATACACATTCTCATAGAACCATTGTTCTTTTTCACAAACAAAACCGGTGCTCCCCACGGTGAAACACTAGGCCTCACAAAACCTTTATCCAAAAGTTATTGCAATTGTATCTTCAATTCTCCCAATTCTACCGAAGCCATTCTGTAAGGTGCAATAGAAATTGGAGCGGTCCCCAGTAACAACTTGATAGTGAAGTCTATCTCTCTAATGGGTGGCAATCCTGGTATCTCCTTCGGGAAAATATCCAGAAATTCGCAAACAATTGGGATCTCCTCCACCCCTTAGGACCGTTTATCCTCCGTGATAAACACCAAATAGCCTCACAACCACTTCTTAGAAGTCTATCAGCCTTCAACGCTGAAATAAACCCTGCACTAGGGCTACTCCTCTCTCCCTGAAACAACACCCCTGCTTGGGTCTCCTCTAACTTAAAAGTTATGGTCTTATGGAAACAATCCATGGTAACATGGTACCCTGCCAACCAATCCATCCCTAGGATGACATCAAAATCCTGCTTCTCCAGTAAAATGAGATCTGCCTGTAACACTACTTCTCCTATTTTGACTGGACAACTAGAATAAAAGGTCCTACATATAACTTCCTTACCTAAAGGGGTAGTCACAGTCAAAATGAAATCCAATTCTCTAGCATGCATATCAATTAACTTAGAAAATTTTGGAGATAGGAATGAGTGAGTAGAGCCAGAGCCAAACAAAACCCTAGCATCAAAACCACAGACGAGAAGTGTACCTTCCACTACATTGCCCTCCCCCTTTGCATCAGCTCTATTGACGGCATAGAGTTGTGCCCTCTGGTGTGGCTTGTTCGGCCCCTGCTGCTGTCTACCCTATTGTGCATTCCTGTTCGGCTGCTGAGGACGCTGATTCTGATTTTGATTCTGCCCTTGCTGACGGGCCTATTGCTGTTGTGGTATGAACTGTTGCTGAGGTGCCTGTTGCTGCAGTAGCCTAGCCTAATTTTGGACCACTAGTGCATTTTGAGGGGGTGCCTGGAGCTGTGCTGCCTGCTGCTGTAGATTATATCTATTTGGCCTTGGGCAATCCTTCATTTGGTGGTTCATAGAACCACATCTAATAATGCATGCTCCCATAACAAAACGATAATTAGTACTCTCATGGTTTTTTCCACAGTGGATATAAACCACTGGACTCTGCGTATTCTATTCTTGCCTTAGCCTTTTGTTCTGATTGTTCCTCTGCTGATAGTTTTGCTGCTGACCTTGGCTTCGTCCTTGATTCTTGATGATCTTGTTATGAAAGTTCTCAAACTTGTATGCCCTTTTGACAGCTTCTTCGAAGGTGACGGGTGGTACAACCCCGGTAGCATCTCTCTCAATGATTAGGTGAAGTCCCTGAAGGAACTTAGTTATCTTCTTTTCCACCGTGTCCACTAACTCTAGTGCATAACTTGACAGTCTCTCGAACTTGGTTAAGTATTTAAGAACTGTCATATTCCCTTGCACAAGTTGCTGAAATTCTGATGCCTTCTGCCTCTTGACATGTGCAGGTACATATTTCTCTCCAAACTACCTCTTGAAATTAGTCCAAGCTTCTGCATCAGCCATTGTCTTGTACTCTGCCTTAATGGTCTTCCACCATATGTCTGCTAAGCCTGTGAACATAGAAGCTGCAAGCTATACTCGTTCTATGCCCGTACATGTGAAGATTTCAAAGATGTTCTCTGTATGCTCAAGCCAGTCATCTGTTGTCATTGGATCCTCTGTCCCCATGAACTCCTTCGGACCTCTCTTCCTGAACCGTTCGTACAACACATTGGGGTCATTTGCCCTATTGTTGACCACACCCGGTGGTGCAACTGGAATTTGCTCGGGCCTCCTTTCTAATACACCCAATAACTATGCCTGCATTCGAGCCATTTTCCTTGCATGATCTTCGTCCTCCTTGGCCATCTGCTCTTACCATCTGGCTCGTGTCTCATGTGATTGAGCCTGTAACCTTGCCTGGTTCTCATTGGCCTGACGTTGCTGGTCTAACATGGCATGGATCATTTGTTGAAATTGGTTTTGCATATTGTTGTCCTGTGTATCCTCTGCAATAGGCCCTGTATTCTCACTGTTACTAGCAACGTGGTTACTGTTTGCTGCTCGTTTGCGAGGTGGCACAACGCTGCAAAACAAATTGTTAGCACATATAAATTTAAACATAGGGTGGTCACACATTGCTAACACGTTTCTATTCTAACGAGAGTCTAACGAATCCTCGCCATGTCCTTATGACTTCTAGTTTCTTTTAATTGCCTGAAACATGTCCCGCTCAGATACCAGTCCTGTCGCGACCCTGGACCGGGTTAGGGAACCAAATCCGGGATCTGACTAATGATGCCGCGCCACGTGCATCTCTTGGTTGGCTAATCCGCACACGGAATTATGAAATACATTTATCTGTGCACGTGATTTCCCACAGGGTTCCACGGTGAGGATTGCACATCACAATCATTTACACATAAACATATCAAGTTCACATTCGAGATATGCGGAAGCGTGTAGTAAATCATATTAGTACCATTCTATGCCTTAGGCAAGACTGATTCATAATAAATATGACTAGATATTAGAATGAGCAATGATCATTAGCATAGTTGCTAAAGGTAAAGTTAATGTTTATACAAAAGATCAGTTCTATAGATTTCCCCAAAATAAAGGCCAACAAAGGCCAGTACATCCAAGTAAAATAAACCCAAAAGATATTAACCAAAACCCAAAAGTGCCGTCCTCAAAGCTAGACCGAATGTCTACATGACATCATCCGCTTGCCACTCGATTACTCATTGCGGTTCACCAACCGCCTCCTCAGGCTCCTCCTCAATGGCAATGGGGTCGGGACCTGAGTACCAAAGTAAATGGATCAGACACGACTGTCTGGCAGGTGGATGAAAAGATATAACAATAATTTAAAACAATGATGCCTTTAGAAATATAATGGAACCTGGATAAATAATGAATTTCATAAAAGAAGAATACATCATTCAAAAGAGGTACATATGCAATAAAACATGTAAGGTAACAAAGATTTGGAAACTAATAAGATGGCAGCCACACAAAGCTAAATCCTCTCTCACAAAAGTGATAAGAGCACATCGGGACATTGACCTCAGTCACACAAGGTGAGGAGAATCAACGACATTGACCTCAGTCACAAGAGGTGAGGAGAATCAACGATTTTATATAATAAATACATATAATACTCTGCAGGACCACGGTAGCGAACCGGGTATATCGGGGCGAGGCGGGAACCATGCTGCAGCTGGTATAACAGAAGGGGGGATCTCCAAACCGATGGATCAAACCAATAAGGTTATCCAAGCTTCGTGGTGCCGATTCATAGGTAACATGCAGAAAATCGAACAATTGAATACACATAACGGGGCGGGGTACCCATAGGTACAAAAACATTAGTATCGGGACGGGTCTAAACGGATCAGCAATATGTTAAAACAATGCTCTCGGGACAAGTATAATCACATATCATGGGTTTGAAATCCATGAGTAAAAGTTTAGTTAAAAATCAAATATGGGTGGATCCTCATACATTTTCGGGCTAGGCATTGAGGTTTCAAGACTGGGCCAATGTGAATAGGGTTCCGTATGTCGGTTATGATATAAATTGGTACTCTTTAAGAATTAGGGCATCCCGGGTCCTTATACACATTGACCAACCTAGAAAATCCACAATGAATCTCCATAATGTTGTATTGTTTAAAGAGACGAAAAAATCCCAACTCATGTCTTTCACTATTGATAAGAATTATAAATTGACTATAAATGCCAAACATCGCCTTTTACGGCAAAACAAATGAAATCGCCACTTACGGCAATTCAAAAATCAATGTCTCTTTTCTTTATATGTGCAATGAAAACTTGAAAGAAGTTGATTTCCTTTTCTACTTGTGAAGGTGGATCTCCGGACCACCATTTGAAATTCCAAGTAGAGTAGAAAATCTGGCACACCCACACAAAAGGATGTTAATGCTCGCTTTGCCCTCCGAGCGCAAAAGGGTTGGACCAAACGGACTCTCACGTCCACCGACCTCGGTAGCGCTGAGCACGAAAGCACGGTCCATCAAGCTGGCACACCCGGTGGGATTCGTTCATTTGAGAACACGATGCTTAGAAATGAAATATTTGCATATCATATTTTTGCTCTATATATGCTTATACTTCTTTTCTAGATTACTTGGCTACTGTCTAGTTGGTGGTATTTGTTGGATTTCGCATCTAAAAAAATGAGAAGGGATATTTTCGAAATTTATAATTCTATCTTTGAGTTTATTTCCACTCTTTCTCTTATTATGAAAAAAAATCAGATTTCTCATTTTGGATTCAAAATTAAGAAACTTTGATGCTTTCCCTTTAGGGCACCGGTGCTTGCAGAAATGTTGAGCCTGTGTTCGAATCGGGGATTGGGACATCGTTTCTCTTCGATGAATCTGTTAGGGATCTTTAAAAAAAACAAAAAAAAAATAGATTTCTCATTTTAGAGTCAAAATTGAGGAACTTTGATCATTTCCCTTTCGGGCACCGGTGCTCGCAGAAATGTTGAGCCTGTGTTCGGATAAGGGATTGGGCCATCATTTCTCTTCGATGAGTCTGTTAGGGATATTTAAAAAGAAATTCAGATTTCTCATCTTGGATTCAAAATTGAGAAACTTTGATCATTTCTCTTTCGGGCACCGGTGCTCATAGAAATGTTGAGCCTTTGTTCGGATTGGGGATTGGGCCATCGTTTCTCTTCGATGAGTCCATTAGGAATCTTCAAAAAAAAGAAAAAAAGAAAAAGAGACGAAGAACACTAAGGTTGCACCAATTGTGTTCTTTGATCACGATTGATTCAAGAAAAGCCTTGTCCAGAGTGTGGAGACAGCTTGACTGTTCTAGGCAAGGGTCCTCCAAACGGGTTCATTAAGTAATCCTACCCTTACCTGGGGGCTAATCTATCAATTAAGGTTTCATAAGACCGGATTAGGAGGCCTATGTGTACTCTTCCGTCTTTAGATCTTCTTTCCAAAAAAGGAAAAAAAATCTTAAAACAAAAAACTCTCGTCATGTTTGGATTCAGACTCGATAAACTTTGGTTTCCCTTCCGGGCACCGGCGCTCGTAAAAATGTTGACCCTGTATTCGGATTGGAATACCACTTTCTCTCTTAGATAAATCCAATCTTGACCTTCTGAAAAAAAAAAAACTCTCGTCACTTTTGGATCCAGATTCGAGAAATTATGGTTCCTTCCTTTCCGGGTACCGGTGCTCGAAAAACTGTTGAGCCTGTATTCGGATTGGAATACCATTTGCTATCTTTGGCGAATCCAATCTTGGCCTTTCAAAAAAGAGAATCCCATCTCATGTCCATTACATGGATGCGATTTCCAACATTTGTGCCTAGCAATACTAGTACGCCCTTTTTGGGTCTACTGTATTCACGATAGACACTCTTGTTCTCTTCAACATTTGTGCCTAGCGGTATTTGTATGCCCTTTTAGGGTCTACTATATTTGCGACCGGCACGTTTGTAACTCCAACTTTATATTCGTCTTACTTCGAGTGAGCTTTGCTTCTCGATAAGTCGAATTTAGGTTTATAATTGCTTCTAGCAGTCACTGGAACGCTCCTTCTGGGCCCACCATACTTGCGATCAGAACAATTGTACCTTCTATGGCTTTTTGCCTTCTTCATGTCGCTTGGGTCTGACCATGACCTTCGAGCGATTTGAAAAGACGAAACCATAGTTTTCCCATTTATGATCATTATATTCTTGTGATTACTAATGGATGTGGTCTTGTTTCAGAAATTTTTCGAAAAATTAACAATGGCAGCTTCTCTAACCATTACTTTCGACGAAACCAAGTACCAACTCATGCTTCCACAGAAGCAAAACATGCGCACTCACAAGCGCCCTATCAGCTTCCTATGCGTCATCTCTCTCGGCAACTCTCTAAACACTGGGACCATTCCCACTTCCACAAGAAGAAACCACGCCTGCCAAAAGCAGAAGATCGCATCTCAACGTGTCACTACCATGACACCAAAGGTGAGCGCCAAGAACCCTGAAGCCCACGGCACCCCCACGAAGCCTCAACCCACAAACAACTAGGTCTATCCCAAGACATGGTCCCCCAAACCTTAACCAAAACAAACAAGGTCTCAAGCATCCATAAAGCCAGCATACCTCGCCTCACTCAAGGAGAACCAGTCTACCCTCTTGCCAACATGAAAGAGGAGAGACCCGTCTCCCACTTGACAAAGAAGTCAACCCAGCATGAGCCGGCTTGTTCCTACTAGCCCAAAATCAAATCATGCATCACAAGGCCTTTGCAAGAATCTGCCAAGGCAAACAAACCTTTGGATCGACCCGTCATCTCTAGAGGGGCCGGGCCGAACTCGAAAAACTCAAAGATTTTCTACGATAGACAAAGGACCGGGTCTATATCGTATCCATGCCTGATGGACAGCGCTTCTATCATTCGGTTCTATCGAGGTCGGCGGACGTGGGAGTCCGTTTGGGGCGGACCCTTTCGTAACCGGGGGGCAGAGGTGTGCATCAACATATTTTTGTGTGGGTGTGCCAGATTTTCTATTTTACTTGGAATTGCAAGTGGTGATCCGAAGATCAACTTTCACAAGTAAAACAGAAATCAACTTCTTTTGAGTTTTCGATTGCACATATATTTAAGAAAAGAGACATTTTTCTTGATTTGCCATGAAAGGCGATTTTTTTGGTATTTATAGCCGATTTCGGCGTTTATAGCCGATTTATAATTCTTATCAATAATGAAAGACAAGAGTTGTGATTTTTGTCTCTTTTGGAAAAATACAAACTACAATGAAAAGCAAGAAAAGGAGGATCTAACTACTCAGGAGATTGTGGGGAACTCATTTAGATTGACGGTCGCAAGCCATATGTGGACTTCGCCATCATCCATGTAGATGAGAACAGAGGATGCTCTTGATTCGCTTGGCTTGGCTATAACCTCAGGTTTATAGAGGACAAAGACCAAAAGGAGGTCCTATGTCCAATAAAAAACTAAGTAGACGAGCTGAAAAGCCACGTCTAAGCCATTGGAGGCAGAAGGAGAAGGCAAGGACCTTGGGGGGGGGGGGTATCCCCCAAGGGACTTTTGTCACCTTGTAGCGGTGGTCGGTGTAGAACTTCCACAGAGTTTTCTCTCTTTTTTTCTCTTAGATTTCTGATGCTTTTTTCTATCTGAATTTCCGGATTTTCTGCAGTCTGTCGTGCTATTCTTTCTTCTTGGAATGATCTCCTATTTATAGGCTTTTTGGTAGCCATTTAGGAGGGTTTATGGGCTTTTATTGTCATTAACCGGCATAATGGGAGGAGTTACAGGATTTAATTTCTTTATTTTGTAACTCCTTTTTCTTGGCTTCTGATTGGCCGGAGGAGATCGAGGGCATTTAATCGCCTTTAATCGCCATGATGGGAGGAGTTTCATGGGTTAAATGCCATGAATCAATTGACTTGTAACTCCCGGATGCTTGCTTCTGATTGGGCCGTCCAAAGAAATGGATTAATGACTGTAATAAAGCGAGTCAATTAATCGCATTAAGTGGTCGCCGAGCAGTTGAAGAGTCGCGGGCCGCGCCGCGTCTTTTGGGATTCTTCTGGCGATGATCATCGATGGATCTTCATGTAGATCAACATCGGATGACCATGTAACTTCAGGTATTGATTGCCACAGCGGGTCGGTGCCATCTGTCCTATTGATTTCTCGATCAGTCGGGTAGAAATCACACTTTTTTGGTTCACCGGTTGGCGATCAATGTTGATATTGATACTCTTGATGGTTGACCCGTGATTTTAACGAATGTTAAAGGATTTGGTGTCTCAAAAGTATGAATTTTGGAAAATCCCAGGGGTCGGACGCTTCAAATCATGAAAAGTGACGAAAAATGGGGCATCCGGGGCCCTCCCGGCGATCCCGGGCTCCATGGTCGCCGGCGACCATGGGCCAGGGTCGCAGGTTTTCCCCCCCTTTTGTCCCGTTTTGTGTCCGTTTTTTATATTTTTATATTCTTTTTTCTTCTGTATTTTTTTTGAAATTTTTGATAATTTATTGGCCTGATTTCCCTATATAGAAAACTTGATGAGAATCCTTGCATTTTGCTTTGCAAAGTTTCTAATTTTCCGAGAAAGCCGAAGACTTTGTCGCGCAGAGCTGCCGATTTTCCATTAGAAGCTGAAACTGGGTCAAATGATATCGGAATGACCTGAAATTTGGGGTGAAGCCTCCTGAGCAATAAATAAGACCAACCATAGGCTTTTGTTTGTGTTTTGAAGCTATTTGGGGTTTTATCACCAGTAGACTTATTTTTGTCGCGATGAAGATGTCGCGGCTTGATGTGCGGTCAACCGATGTCCGATTGACTTGAAATTTGACAGGGAACCTATTGGAGTCATTTTAAGATGATCCATAGGCCCTGTCTTGGAAACCATGGTCCCGGGGAGCTTCGCCGCCGAGAGGCCTGATTTAGCTTCCGAGCGTCAAAGTCTGGTCAAATGTTGTCGAAATGACCTGAAAGTTGACGTGTAGCCCTTTGTAAGCATTTTGAAGCCGTCCATGTGCTCTATCTGATGAGTTATGGCCTCAGGCTTGATTTACCTGTTCGAGGGTTGATGCAGGGTCAAACGTTGTCGGTTTGACTCGGAACTTGACGTGGAGCCTTTTGGATGTATTTTGAGACCATCCATCGGCTCTGATCGAAGATTTGGTGTCTCCAATGCTTTCGCCGCTGGGAGCTCCTTTTCAATTGCCGGAGTAACTAAGTTAGGCCAAATGATTTTGAAATGGCCCGAAACTTCTTATGGACTCCTCTTTTGGCTGTCTTGAAGGATCTTGCTGTTTTTATTTGATTCTGACAAGATTTGATTTTTGGAAGTACCATTACCTATTTATGGCGGGCTGCGACTTCATGTAGCTTTCTGGATTTTGATGAAGCAAAGTGACACATTTTTTGGTGTCAACAATGCCGAGCTTCAAAGAAGACAAGCTCGGTTACTGCGCCCGAGTGAGCACATCCTTCATTGCCAAAGCCCAGCCAGAGCTGATTGAAGCTCAAATTGATCGTCGTGTACGTCGCCGTGCAACGTATTGACAAAAGAGACTAGAGAAACAGAGGACCCAGCATCCTACACTTCAAGTCTCTCATAAATGGGTCGAAAAAGAAAGACCCGACCAAGTTGCTGCTGTCCATATGGATGGAAAACCAGAAGACGCCAAAAGTCAGCAACCAAAATCCATGTCCGACGTCCGGTGACTCGCAGCATCTCCCAGACACGAAGACATCAAGAAGAATCTTCTGCTCCTTCAAGCCAAGGACATCGGAGTAATCCTTCCTTAAGCTCTTCATAAAAAAGAATGAGCCCCAGCTCAGTCACCAGGATAATTTCTTCGTTCGAATCCCGAGGGATGAACGTCCTGGCTACAAGCTCTGAGCCACCTCGCAATCCACCTCAAGATCATGCGATCGCACGCATCCAGCAGTTGGAATAGGGCCACCAGAGGATTGAGACTCTGATGGAGAACCTTCTCCTCGCCTTTCAGAATTAGGTGAACAATGAACCTCCTCCAAATCCTCAAGATAACAAAGTAAATGGAGAAGAAAATGAGACATGCCCCCTTACCAAAAAGGACGTGGACGACATCCTCGCCAAAGCAAAAGAAGAAGATTTACTCAAGGAACATGGGATCAAGCCACCATATCCCTTATGGATGGACTCGGTCCCATTCCCTACAAGATTCAAGCATCCTACTCTCTAAACATATACTGGGAAAGGATCAGCCAGACAACACGTCATCCACTTCAAAATCCTGACGGGAGCTATCGCAGATCAAGATACACTCAAATCCGTCTCTTTGCAAGTACTTTAAAAGGTATGGCCTTTGACTGGTACTCCACTCTGCCGGAGGACTCCATCCAAAACTGAGCCATGCTAGAGACACACTTCCTGACTCACTTCAAAGTTAAGGACCAACCCGCTACTATGGCTCAACTCTGTAGCCTAAAGCAGGGGGAGAATGAGTCAACATATGACTTTATTCACAAGTGGAAAGCAATGACGTACAAATGCTTAGATGTACTGTCACAAATGTCGCTGGTCGACATATGCCGAAATAACATGAGAGCAAAGATCCGCTCCATGATCATCGACAACAAATCAAAAAACCTGGGAGAACTCCTAGAATCATCTATGGAGGTTGATACGGTCATCAAAGATCTCAACAGTCAAAAATTATCTAGGAAGGAACCAACCGCCATTGAAACATCTAAACCAAAGAAAAAAGAGGTCCTCAATGTACAAACCAAGTCAGCTCCTCTGCCACCAAAGAAATCTAAAAACAAAGTTGCAGTTAAGAGAACTGAACTCTTTGATGCCTTCAAAGAGCGAGTAGAAAAGAAATACCCGTTCGATGAAGATGTTGATGAAATCTTTGGGGCTCTCATGGCAAATGGCAAGCTCACCTTGCCTGAACCTAAAAGACCGGGAGATGTTGGCAAAACCAATGATCCTTGGTACTGTCCATACCACTAGATGATCTCGCATCCTCTCAATCAATGCTTCATTTGAGAGAGAAGATAAACGAGATGTGGAAAAACGGAGTCTTCACCTTTGACAAAAACTATGGGTCTGGCTCCGTCAACATGGTGTCATGTGGATAAACATCAAAATTGCCAAAGAAGATCACTATTTCCTTCAAGGTGATAAAAAGAACTCAAGCGTCCGAAGTGCTGGTTCCTTACCCGACACCAGATGGACAACCTATATGGGTACATCCCGATCTCTTGGAAGATGAAAACTGGGAGGTTGTGAAAACAAAGTCGATAGCTCAACAGCGAAGGCAAGCTAGGAAACATCTCCTCAAGTTCAAATAGCAAGAGAAGACCTAGCCAAAACAAGAAGTCCATGAAAAGGCAGAGACCTCCTCTACCGCTTCACTGGGGGCAACAGAAAAGTCTTTTCCATAGACTTAAAGTCGGTAAGAAAATTCACTCTCAGTGATTTCATGGCGCCACAATTTAAAAATGAAACCATGCAGGAGGCATCATACTCTTGCAATTCGGTAGTTGGATTCTCCATGAATGGATATGAGTCTAGTGACACAGATGAGTGGGAGGAATCCTTTGAAACAGGAGAACACCTCTCCGACGAAGAATGAGTTCCTAAAACTCACCTTATGCCAGTAATTTGATATAACCCCTTATAGCCACAACGATCCTGGTTTGATGATGAAGAATACCAAGAGGCTGCTCAAGGAAATGCTGTTGACCCAGCACCCGCCATTGCTCCAGTGGAACCCAACCATGTTGAACCACAAGGAGCAGACGAAGAAGTAGATTTGGCTCCCATGCCTGATCTTGAAGAATATGTGAGGATCTTGCAGCGTCTTGCCCTAGAACAAGAGCAGGATCGCGTCAACGAGCTTCATCGTAATCAAAATCCAGAGCTGGAAGCCCCTGAAGACCATCAGGTACCTCCTCCCTTAATTCTTGAAAATGGGGAAAATTGCTAGATTGATGATCCTCTTACATCCGAGGATGAGTCTTACTCCCAACAGTCCATTCTGGCGACGTCCTCTATTGGAGCTGCCTGCAATGTGATAGTTCGGGATGATAGCTCTTCTGAAGCCTCGTCTGGCTTCGTCTCCTGAGACTGTGAGTTCAGAACTCACACCCTTCCCAACTGATCATCATCAAGAAGCCCCAACTATTGATGTTTGGGACGGTGAATTAGTCAACAAAGAAGAAAAGTTGCTGGATGCTATTCAGGACTTGTTCCCGAAAAATGCTCCATGCAACACAATCACTGAGGATGGTAACTCTACTGCAGACACATCCCCAGTAAACAAAAAGCAACAGCCTCTTGATCCCGAAGGCAATCTTCCGAACGAAGATCCTTCCCAAGAAGCTCTCGAAGTTGGTAAAGGCACCTGCTCTGGCCGGGACTACCACAAAAATTACAACCAATCTTTTTTTACTTATGTAAAATCTTCGGGGAAAGATGTTGTAAACACATGCAGGCCCCAAAGAGGCTTTCAAGTATGACTTGATCGAGCACTTCAAACACATACCTATATGACTGCACATCCTAGACTTATTGCGAATGTCCCCACACACTCATTATAATCTCATTTCAGAATTACAAATGCAAAATGAGAATGTTGACAAACATGCCCCACAAGTCCTACAAATTGAAATGGACTACCGGGTCAAAAACTCAGATACCTCCTCAAAGGGAGAAAAGAAGAAAACTGAGGGATCTTGCATTGAATGCCACTCGGTTCAAAAAGCAGCAATTGCAACCATTGCACTCACTAAGGAAGACCTCCTACTTGGCGAAACAAGGCACAACCGACCCCTGTACTTCACAGGGTACATTAAAGAAATGCCAATGCACAGAGTTCAGATCGACCCAGGTTCTGCACTCAACCTCATCTCCACTTCGGCTCTCGAAGAGTTGGGCATCCCACCCAGCAAGCTGAGCAACACATCTGTATCTATCTTTGGATACGATGGGAGCACTCAAATGCCTATCAGTAAAATCAGTTTCAAGTTGCAAATCAGTGATCTTAACTTTAAGGTCACTATGTATGCAATAAAAACCCCTTCATGCTACAACATCCTTCTCGGACGCCACTGGATACACAAGAATGGTGTTGTCCCTTCAACTCTACATCAGTGCATCACGTTCGTTGGCAACGACGGCATGATACATTGAGTCTTTATGGACAGAAAAACCCTTCAAAGGTAAAGGAGTCCACTTTGCAGACTCACAGATGTATGAAGGTGAAAAAGAAGTAGAGGAAAAGGAAATAACACCCTTTGCCAAAAATCTCCAGAAAGATAAATGTAAAGCTCCTCAACAATCACAGGAAGAAAGCAAACCCTCCAGTAAATCTGAAGAGAGAAGTCAATCTCCCTCCGTCATCTCCCTCAAACTTTCAAAGCCTTTCGTCATCACAACTAAAGTGAAGAAGGCAAAGCAAAAGCCTGGGGGACAAACTTGTTGTCTCTTTCGTGCCTATCAAGCAAGACACAGATTCGGATTCAGAGCCAGAAGGCGATACATCGTGAAGCCAAGCTGATACTCAGCAAGTTCAGCCTGCTCTTACTCAAATGGAGACACCTACTGACGTAGAAGACCCGACGTCTGCTTCCTTCATTGTTCCGACAACTTTAGCAAAGAAAAAGCCAATCTTTTTCCACATATCGGAAGCTTCTTCATCAAACTCCCTGCTTGAACCTTTCAAAAATGAAGGTATGCCTCGACTATTTCTATATAGTCCTGTGAAAAAAGCTATTATGAAGAAAATGGGCTATGACACTCAAAATCCAGTCGGTTTGGGAGAAGGCCACGATATTCTCACGCCATTGGGGCTCGCCTTGACCAAAAACCATCTAGAAGATTGGAGACTCTACGGTCTTGTAGAAAAGTCTTCACATGGATTAGGGTATGATCCCAACACTCCTCTGAGACAGTTGACACAAAGGCTGAAAAGTCGATTTGCCGACCAAGCCTCAACATCTCATGTCCATGAATGCATCGATCTCCCTGGATACCTCTTTAAAGAGTTACCTGACAAAGATCCAGGAAGTTCATTTAATTGGTACGATTTCTCTGACAATGAAGAGGAGTTGTCCGATAACACAGACATGAGGTACTCTGACCCAAAAGAACCCTCGTCTCCAAAAGAAGTACCTTACTTCGACCAAGTTTCAACAGGCGATTGGGACCATCTCATAGCAAGCCTTGAGAAGATCACCAATCAAGAAGACCCATGGAAAGGAATAAAGCCTTGGTCTGAAAATGCCCTTGAAACCCTAGAAGGTTTCGTTGAGCTGGAAGCCTCCGAAAATATTGTGGAGGAACCACCTTCGAATCTTCCAACAAAAGATCATGTTCAAAAAATAGACTTGGGAACACCAGATAACACACGTCATGTATTCATAAGCAAGAATATAAAGGATGATGAGTTACCCGAGTATATTGCTTTTCTTCATGAGTTTGTTGATTGCTTTCCATGGTCTTACACTGAAATGCCTGGTTTAGACCCCAAAATAGCAGTCCATAAGCTCAATCTTCAAGAAAATATCAAGCTTGTCAAACAAGGCCAAAGAAGATTCCATTTAGATGTGATGGATAAAATCGAATAAGAAGTTCAAAAGCTCAAAAGCGTTGGCTTCATCCGTGAGGAACAACATCCTGAATGGTTAGCCGACATTGTCTCCGTGACAAAGAAAAATGGGCAGATCAGGGTCTGTATTGACTATAGAGACCTGAATGGCGCTTGCCCTAAAGTTAAATTCCCGCTCCCCATACCGGAGGTAATGATTGACAATGCCTGCGGATTCGAGCGAATGACATTCATGGTTGGCTTCTCTGGCTACAATCAGATTAAGATGCATCTGGAAGATGAAAAACACACATCCTTTCGGACTCCATTTGGCGTGTATTGCTACACTGTCATGCCATTTGGTCTGAAAATGCTGGTGCCACATATCAGAGGGCTATGATGAAGATATTCCAAGATATATAGCACAAGACGGTTGAATGTTATGTTGATGACCTCGCCGTAAAAAGCAAAAGAAAAGAAGACCATCTTGAAGACCTTCGAGAAGTTTTCCTCTGACTTCGCAAATACAAATTGTGGATGAATCCCCTGAAATGCTTCTTCAGCGTCTCGTCGGGTAAATTCCTCGGATTCCTAGTTTGGAAAGCTGGAATAGAACTTGACCCCATCAAGGTCAAGGCTATTCTAGGAATGCCCTCTCTAAGAACCTTAAGAGAACTAAAAGGACTTCAAGGAAGATTGGCATACATCAGACGGTTCATTTCCAAACTTTTGAGGAAGTGCCGTCCATTTTCTCGGTTGATGAGGAAAGGTGTAGACTTTATCTGGGATGCTGAATGTGAAGCTGCATTTCAACATATCAAGTCATAACCCACCAAACCTCCAAACCTCCAGTGTCAGCTGTTCCTACCTCTGGAAAACCATTCATCTTGTACACAAGAGCCCTCGATCATTCTCCGGGCGCTCTACTCGCATAAGAAAATGATGAGAGGAAAGAAGCTGCTCTATCCTACCTGAGCTGCATGTTTGTAGGTGCATAGCATCGCTACTCTCTAGTTGAAAAAGAATGCCTTGCAGTGATATTCGCCTTACAGAAGCTACATCACTGCCTGCTTTCTAAGACAATCTACCTGATCTCGAGGATCAACCTCTTGAATGTCCTTGTTACAAAAGCAGGTTCTCTCAATGCACGACTGGCAAAATGGTCCATCCTTTTGTCACAGTTTGATATTAGATATGTATCGCAAAAGCAATCAAAGGCCAAGCTCTAGCGGACTTTCTCAAAGAGCATCCATTGCCTAAAGATTCTCCACTCAGAGATGATCTCCCAGACGAACCCGTCTACAACAAGGAGACCTCCTCACAAAATGCCTCCTGGGACATGTACTTTGACAGTACAACCACGACAAATGAAAAAAGAAAGCTGATTTCGGGAGTTAGCATCCTCTTTGTTAGCCCCAACAAATACATGATTCCACATCCTTTATCGCTATGGAACCATGCACAAACAATGCAGCTGAATACCAAGCTCTGATCCTAGGATTGGAACTCACCATCGAATCCGGCATCACCATGTGGGAAGTCTTGGGAGACTCTCAACTGATTGTCAACTAGATGAATCTGAAATTTGAAGTCAGGAAGCCTGATCTGTTGCCTTACTACAACAGGGCAC
Source organism: Litsea cubeba (assembly GCA_012931725.1). Lineage (NCBI taxonomy): Eukaryota > Viridiplantae > Streptophyta > Magnoliopsida > Laurales > Lauraceae > Litsea > Litsea cubeba. Next base: position 50,637,247 of record CM022952.1, read on the forward strand.
AATCGCTTTTGCAAAAGTTTGACATCTGTCACATCACCCACATCCATAGAGGTGAAAACATTCGTGTAGATGTCCTGACCAGACTTGCCGCATCTATGGCGATCCAAGAAGGGGAAAATATGCAAACGACAGTGTGCGAGAGAAGGATCCTCCCCCCTCTTAACACGCACCAAGCAGTTGTTGAATGCCACCGAGTGGTTGGAAGTTGGATCTCTATCCTTAGACCTTCAATCAGCGACTGGGGGGATCCGTTCATTGATTACACTATGTTCGAGATCCTACATGAAGATCCAAAAGAATGGGTAAGCGTTCAAAGACAATCCCCTAACTTTCATTTGGATATTCCTTCAAAAATCCTTTACAGGAAATCCGTCAACGAAGTACTTCTTCGATGCTTGTTACAACAAGAGGCTAAAGAAACACTCAAAGAAGTTCATGCTGGTCTTTATGGAGCCCATCAGGCTGGTCCTAAGCTCTACGATCAGATAAAAAGGTTTGTTATTATTGGCCTATCATGGTAGCTGATGCAATGCAATTTGCTAAATGCTGCCTACAATGCCAAGTTCACAGAAATTATGTTCACATGCCTCCAGAATGGCTGCATCCTACAGTGATCTTATGGCCTTTCGAAGCATGGGGTATGGACATCATAGGTCCTATTTCTCCCCTTTCAAGCAAAGGTCATCGCTTCATTTTCACCGTCACGGATTATTTCTCCAAGTGGTCAGAAGCATTTGCGCTCAACGAAATGAAGACCTCCTCGGTCCTTCAGTTCCTGCGCACCAACATCATTTCTTGTTTTGGCATACCTAAAAGATTCATCCATGATGACAGCCCACAATTCTGGGATCATCGATTTTAGAAGTTCTGGGACAAATACAAAATCCAGAGCTATCATTCGACTCCATACAATCCGGCAGCAAACGGATTAGCAGAAGCCTTCAACAAGGCACTCTGCAAAATCCTCAAGAAAATGGTCTCTAGTCACAAAAGAGACTGGAGTGACAAACTGTCTAAAGCTTTGTGGGCCTATTAGACCACTGTTCGAGGACCAACCTATAGCACACCATTCTTCTTGGTCAATGGATGCGAAGCTGTCATACCCTTGGAGGTACAAATTCCTTCCCTAAGGGTATCTTTGCAAAATGACATGACTCAAGAAAGCAATGTCAAGTTGCGACTCCAAGAGCTGGACAATCTCGACGAGAGACGGCTCGAAGCTCGACAAAGCATTGAACTTTACCAAGCATGCATGGCAGGATCTTTCGACAAGAAGGTCAGGCAACGCGCCTACAAAAAGAGTGACTTGGTTCTTACGGTAAAAAGACCAATGGCCTTCGCTCACAAATCCAAAGGCAAGGTTTTCTCCAACGACGCATATGCACTCCTAAACATGGAGGGTGACAGATGTATGCTGCCCATCAACGATAAGTGCTTAAAGCGGTACTACCCTTAAAGACTTACCCAACTAGGTCAGAGCAATGCTTGCATGACCAAAGCCTATTTTCAGGTACTCGCTCGCCAAACCCACTATTTTTAGAATTTCCATATCAAATGTTGAAATTTCTAAAGAAACTCAAAACAGTGCTTACTTTCATCATTTCATTGTTAAAAAAAAACCCAAGTTTAGGAGCCTCTCCCTGACTTGACCAAAATTTTCAATCCTTGAACCCAAAATTCACGGTTTGAAACAAAAATCCGGATTCAGGGATTTCAACCCTAGTCCACCCTGCCTTTTACCGCTAAAATGGTTTTAGGTCAAAATTTACGACCCTCATGTCTTTAAACAAAAAAATGGTTTTTTAAAAAAAAAAACCGCAGGGAAGCGACAGTTAGTTGATACTCGCACAAATCGAAAGAATGCGAACCACATTCAACACTTCCAAAATCGCAGGGAAGCGTCATTTCATCGATACTTGCAAAATCCAAAAATCATTGAGACTCAACATTTCTGTTGATATCCACAACCCAAAATTCAAACGTTCGAAAAAACCTAAAATCGTGGAGACGCAACATTTCGGTTGATATCCATAACCTAAAGGTTCGAGAAAACCGCAATTTTCAAAAATCATGGGGAAATGACATCAAGTTAGTACCCACAAAACAAAATTTTTGAAAAGCAAGGAAGAGACGCTTAGTCGATACTTGCACCTAAATCTGTGGGGAGGCGACATCCCATCGATACTCGCAATCAAATGAGTAAGGATGCGAAATTCCATCGATACTTGCAAAAACATTCAGCAGGGAGGCGACTTTTAGTCGATACTTGGATTTTTGAAAACCAAAAAACCTGACTCTCATGCAAAAATCAGGTATAAATGCCACAAAATCGGCTATAAATGCCACAAAAGTCGGCTATCATTGCCACAAACCTAGCTCTCATGCCAAAAATCGGCTATAAATGCCACAAAATCGGCTATCAATGCCACAAAGACTGGCTTTTACTCCAACAAACCAAAACTTGGCTTAAAAAAAACTGGCTATCAATGCCAAAATCAGCTATCAATGCCACAAAACCGGCTATGAATGCCACAAAACCGGCTATAAATGCCACAAAACTTGCTCTCATGCCAAAACTGACTCTCATGCCAAAATCGGCTTTCATGTTACCTAACAAAATCTGGCTCCCATGCCAAAATAATCATTTGACAAAGGATTTTCACAAAATGACAAACTTTTGATCAAATTTTCAAACAAACATTTCCATTTAAACTATTGCTTTCATCACAAAAAAGATTTAAGTGAAAGGAGGGAATACAGAAAAAGAAAGAAGTGTTCGCAAGCACTACAAAAAAAGAGAGTACCAAAAAATATATGTGGTACCAAAAAAAAAAAAGAAGAATAAGAGTTTCTGTTACAGAAAAGAGAAACCAGGAGCTCAGCCAAAAATGGCCTCAGCCAAAGTTTTAGCTCCTCAAGCAAACTTTTGGCCTCAGCCGTCAGGGCTTCCAAGGCACACTTCTTCAGAAACTTGCCATGAGATGCTAGAGAATACTGTAACCCTTCTTCTACATCGGGAAGCTTATCTCAAGCAGTTCTTAATCGTTTGTTTTCATGAGTCCTTTCTTTGAGAACTCGATCGGCATCTGCAACCTGGCGAATTAGAGCCCTCTCCTTGTCGCGAGCCTCTGTTATGGAAGCCCACTTGGCCATGACTTGCGCCTTCAAATGCTCAAGACGTTGCCTATGCTCGACGACCTCCCTATCAAGGATGTTAATGTCATGCCTCAGCCCGATGATGGCTAACTCTTCTAAGTTCCTCTCCCGGACAAACTGCTTACTGCTCTGTGTAGTCTCGTCCATGTCAGACTGAACCTTATTAGTAGGGTCCAGCAACATCTCCTTGAAGAATTCGCCGTCAAGAAAAGCCATGGTCTCAAACCACTTATCACCTAGTGCAATGATCCTATCAATGATCGCCCTGGCACCTGTGACATCCAGACCAACCCCTTCGGTATTAGCGAGAATCTCCTGCACATGCTGGATCATGCCAAATCCGACATCCAACTGTCTAGAAAGAAGAGTCTTGATCCAAGAGCTCAAAACCCGCGCCAGCACCTTCTTCGCAAATTGAAGAGATGAACCGGATGAAGATTCACCCTTCTCCATCGGTCGGCTACTCATGCCATGCCTCGTTGGAAGAGTAATAAAAGAACTCTTTCCAATTGGAGCCACTGGGGAAGGAATTGAAAGTCCAGGATCCTTACCCTAGAGTGGGGGTGAATAGGGTGAGCTACAACTTAGTGACCAATTAATGACAATTTTAATTTCTTTAAAACAACTAGTCACTTGTGATGATTAACAAACAAAATGCAGAAGCTTAAATAAACAATCGCCAATTAGTAATCACCATAACACAATCATTTATAGTGGTTCGGCCTCAATGCCTACATCCACTACCGGCTTGTGATCAAACACCCCACCGGATTTCCACTATGTATGCTTTTGAATAGGCTAAGCAATAACCTCAACAATGTTGTTTTTCTAGACTTAACAACAACCTATACAAGATGCTTTTCTAGGCTAAGCAATAACCTTTATACTATGCTTTTCTTAAGCTAAACAATAACCTTTACAATCAAATGATTTTTCTTTCTCAAGGAAGTGTCTACACAAACACTAGAAGAGAAATAGTTTAAGCTCAATTACAGTGCCTCTAATTTAGGCGGATATGAAATTGAAAAACTAACTCACACAACACTCTATGAAATGCAAAGATGAATGCTCATGATGTGTGTGTGTGAAAACTTCAATCAAGTTTAAAAGGAAAGATCGATCAATATATGCTTAATGCATTTAAAAGTTTAAATCACATAAAAGATTTGATTGAAGTGTAATGCAAAATCACATGTAAAACTATTAACTTTTTAATGATATGAAAATCAAAAGTTCACAAGTTGTATGAAATTAATTATGTCTAAACATGTGATGCTTGTGCAATGTTGTTTTCAAAACAAAAGTTTAACTAGGGTTCTAAATAGATTGAAAACAACAAGGATGATTCAACCAAGTAAATGAAACATATTATAAAAGAAATCAAAGGTTTTGACAAAACATGATTTATAAAGTTTTAAAACAAAACTTGGTTTGAATCAAATTGAAAAATCCATCAGAACTTAAATCAAAGATTGAATGAAAGTAATGGATTCAACAAATCATAGTTATCATGCTAAAAATCATTTACCAAAGATTTAAAACAAAGCATATAACATACGATAAATAAAAGTAAAACTTACTTGGAGATTTAACTTCATTAGTACAAGATTTAGCTTTACTAATGACCCATTAGCCTTCCTTAGTTCATTCCCCTTTGTTTAGGCTTCATTCACCTCAAGAATGGCCTCTAGAATCATCACTTTTGGCCTTGGAATGAACTTACTTTTATAGAAAAAGTGGGCCAACGGCTACCTGTCGGTTAACCAACATCTAGGGTTCGGTTAACCGACACCCCAACGGTCATATTTTTAAAACATTTCAATCTTCGGTTCACCGAGCATATTCGGTTAGCCGACAGGCTGACCGACAGGACAAATCGGTTCAGAAAACAGCTCTCTGGAATTCTAACCGAAAGGCTTTCGGTCAGCTTCTGAACCATGGTCGTTAGCCGACACCTGACCCACAGGCTTACCGACAGTGTCTAAAATCGTAACTTTTGCATATTTCAAAGTATTTTCTTGTGGAGATCTTTGAGCCAATAAACCAAGCTTGGAAACATGATTTAAATCAATCTAAACATAAAAAGCCAAATATGATTTGGAACTTTAAAAATAATGGCTAGCTTGATTTATAAAAGTTCTTTTTCAAACTAAAATGCATCCAAGTTTAAAACCAAAACATGCATGAACTAAAAGATTTACAAGATTTAAAACAATGCATGAGTAAATCAAGATTTCAAGATTTTTCTAAATCAATGCATGTGTGAAAATTCGAATGATGCTAAAATGATAATGCATCCAACAAATTGCAATCTACAAAATGCCAAACAAGAATCTCAGCACGAGGTCTCACCTATGCCGTGTCGGAACTGGTTGAAGAAGTCCCTACTTCCGGATCAACCTCTGGCACCCCTTGCTCTGGTTCTGAAGAAAGCGATGGGATCACTCCTGTCACTTCACAACCTGTCAATGAAACACAAAAAGGTATGAATATGATCCTGCTGAAAAAAGCATTATCATCAGGGTTACCACTACAAAATTTCTTCTTCGACAGCTGGCGGAATGCTCTCTTCCTTGACGAACTCATCAGAAGCATCGTCAATGTTTGCATCCATGGATGGTTCAAAGTCATCGGAATCATGTGGCAAGTCAACTGACAAGAAAATTGTAAGCAAACAACGACACAGACCAGAAAAAAAAAAGCAAAAGAAGTCATACCAGTAGGAGATTCTGGAATCACTCCAGAGTCCCTCGGTCCTTCTTCAGGTGCCATAATCGGATCCGTCACCGCCTCATCAGTCGGAACCTCAGGCTTCACCAAGCCATCATCCTCTACTAAGAAAAAAGGGGACAAAGCAAATCAGAACATGGAAAACTCCATGAAAGAAATGAAAAGAGGAAAAAGAAGAATTATACCTTCACCGATGGTCTCTTCTTCTTGGCTTCTCTTTTCCCGAGGCTTGTCAGCATTCCCTGACACCTCCTCATTGATGGCGAGAGGAACTTCCAAATCAGGAGAGTCTCCGTGTTGCCCTTTGCTGCGACGCTGACTCCTCTTCCTCTTGCCTCTGCGGGTTGGTATTGCAGAAGAACCTGCCACGCTATCAAAGTCAAGTCTCTCACTTGACCCCTCACTGGAAGGTCTGTTCTTGCCAGTAGATTCCACGGAAGCTCACCTTTGTGCCGCTTGCATCCAAGCATTAAGCTCAACTTCCTCTTCTTGTATTTCCTTTAAGGCCTCGCCAAGTACTTCTCGGACAGCTTCAGATCCGATGACTCCCTGCTCACCGAGAAAACCTATTTTATGCTTCTCTCCAGAAAGGAAGACAAAAACATCCTATTGCCGGACACCATCTAATTTCCCGATGCCTTTTTTCAGAAGGCAGCTTAACATCAAGCTCCTTCTTGGAAAGCCCTTGGTACGCCAAAAAGCTCTCCGCAAACCATTTCGTGAAGCCGGCAGTCCGGAAAGTAGACAGCTCAGGATAAGAAATCATGACGGTAGTGTCTTCAGCACTATAAAAAGCCCATGCATTTCTGTCGTCCTGTAAAACTCCAAAGTGCTTCACCATACTTGAAGGCGCTCCAACAACGCCTTGAGAAAAGCCCAACTGCAGCACAAAATTGGAAGGTGCATACAACTGGATGTCGACGAAAAGATGTCTGCGGTACATCATTGTGCCGACACGTATGCTGAAAAGTCACTCCTTCTCTACATTAGTCAAGGAGTAATGCCTTCCTGATCCTACCCTGGTGGAGTCACGGGGTGCACCAAAATCAAAAGCCTTCTTCCGTAGTTCCGGAGAAAGCTTCACTGAAGATTGTCCCATCTCGACGTCCCTGAACCGTCGGATCCTCATACGGGCAAACAAAAGAGATTCGAAAACGGCTTTTCCCCTAGCCAACCGAATCATAAGAGAATCATCATCCTATACAACACCCAGCCGGTGGAAGCCAGGATAGTGGTATACATACCACGAGTAAAAGATGTGGGTTGAAAATACCCTATTTATGCGGAGCCCGAGCCGAACCAAGAAAGCAGCAACCTGTAGTTCGGTACACAAATAGGAGTAAAGAGCAGGCACCAAAGCAAACTGTTCTCCAAACGCCATCTGAGAAGCCAGATAAATACAATGCGGCCTGATGTGCGTTCTATCTTCACCAGTAAAGACAGCCTCACCTAGCCAGTAAGTGAGGTAAACAGCGAGATCTCTCTGCAGTGAAATGTCAGAACAAATGGCATCTGTACTCACGAAGAAATCCCTCAATTCTTCTCGCATGACCAAAGTCTTCTTTGAACCCGAATCCTTAGCTCTAGCTTTCCGGGTCGTGCTATCAAAAGATTCCCTGCTGTCAAAGAAATTGGGGGACGAAGAGTTAAAACTCTTCCAACTGCTGGACCTGACTTTCGAACCCTCCTTCTCTTTCAAAAAATCATTGAAGGCGTCAACCTGAAAGTACAAAAGCGTAAACTCCTTAGACTGCTCCTCAAGGACGCTATCAATGGGCATGAACTCCTAATAGAGTTTACCAAGGATAGGCAATCCAGTAATGGCGCTTAGCTCCTTCAAAGAAAAACCAATCTCACCATTCGTGACAACGAAGGTGTTGGTTTGTGGAAGGAGTGACTCCTACATAGCCATGAAGGCCTCGTCAGAAAGGATCACGGTCTCCGTAAAGGCACGGACCGCATAAAAAATTTCAACTTCCTTCAAAACGACGTAACCAATCAGTAGGACGTGATCAGTCCATGACTTCAAGTCGGAGTTAGCACTAAAACGGCCACGAAGTCGAAAAGGCTTCACCCAATTACTGCCGTCACCACTGAAAATGCCAAGGCCCACCAGTCTCAAATCGACTGACGGATAATCAGAGCCCTGGTAGCCGCTGGCCGGTATCAACATGTCCAAAAGGGCACGAGACTTCTCCGCATATCTGGAAGGACTGCTAACAAAAATCCCAGTCTTGATCACATTGATCCTTTTCACCCAGCTTGGAGGATCTTCCCTCTTAGAGCATGTAGGAGAAAGGCTCATGATCGAGATAGTACGATCAAAAGTCGACCGGGTAACAACCGTCCTCTCCTCATCATCAGCTGTGTAAGAGAACTAAAAGCATCTTCTCTGGTATGTCATGTCGTCAGGGACTTCATCACCAAAGAAAAATGTAGGCTTGGGCAACACCCTCTGATCGTCCATGACCCAAGGACAGTTTCTTGCTATGATCTTATAGAATTCCTCACCTTTGAGAGCGATCAACTGCTGCCTCATCACATTTATGTTGAGGGAGTCACACTCTTCCAAGTTTCTCTCCACATACTGGACCTTCTCCCAGCCTTGTTGAATGGCTGCATTGGAAGATCTAGCAGATCGACGAGGTAGGCTGGTAACAGGCTCCTTACCTTGTTCATTCTGGAAGAACCATCTGCAAAGGTTGGAAAAGAAAAAGATCATCATCAAAATGACATAATTTCACTAAAAGAAAATCTGGCGGAATTTTGGCATGATTTCGGGGCAATTCCGAAGAAAAGGGAAATGCCCCAAAAGAAGTAGGAAGTTTGAAGGTGGGCAGAACATTGCTGCGAGCTCCAAAACTCCAAACTTGCAAAACCTATCGAATCTTCACAAAATCAGGAATGGCTCAACATCGCCGCGAGCTCCAAATTCCAAAATTTGTAAAGATTTTCAGGTATGCACTCTCATCATCATCATGCTTCCAATTCAATTTACAAATATCATGCACAACTAGAAAACCATCGACAAAAGTTTGACCAATTCCAACCCAGCCAAACTTTATCTTAAGCCAGAACTCATGTTGGCTTGACCTAGCTAGCCTTTTTTATTTGATGCATCAAGAAAAATTGCATGAACATCTTGAGTTGCATAAGATGCATTTTCATGGTGAGAAAAAAAAAAGGAAAGGTAGAAACTTTCTCAAAAAAAAAGAGGAGAAAAAAAAGAACTGGCCCACAGGCCGTGTGGCCGTATGACCAGGTTCGTACGGATCTGTAAAAAAAAGTGTAAAAAAGAAAAAGAAAACACGTGAAAAAAAGTGAAACGTGTAAAAAAAAAAACAAAGAAAAACACGTGAGAAAAAGAAAAGAAAAACAAAAAAAGAACTTTTTTTACCATCTTATTTCTACAATGAAGTTTTCCCATCTTATTTCTACAATGAAGTTTTCTTGGAAAAGAAGACTTACTTGAAGCCATTGATGGAGAAGAAGAAAAAAGACTTGAAGATTCTTGAAGAGCTCTTGGTCTTGAAGCTCTCTTGGGATTTTTGCAAAAGAAAGCAATAAGAGCAAGAGATCCAACCTCCTTCTACTTTTATAGAGAAAAGCAAGCCAAAGAAGGAAACATGGAGCAAAGAAAGGAGGTAAGTGCTATAAATTAGCAACCTTCCCAAAAGAAAGAAATTAGAAAGATTCTATCCCAAAAGAAACATACTTTGAGGGATTCTCTCCCAAAAGAAAGCAATTAGAGAGATTTTCTTCCAAAAAAGAGGAGATTTGTGATATTCTCTCCCAAAGAAAGATACTTTGAGATATTCTCTTCCAAAATAAAAGGGAACATGAGAGATTCTCTCCAAGTAAGGATATTTTTAGATATTCTTCATCCAAAGGAGATATTTTTAGATATTATTTACAAAATGACACCACATGAGATCTAAGCCATTTTAAAAGCTTAGGGTCCCATGGGTTAGCCCACATGAGCCAGGCTTGACCACGTAGGCACTAAAAGAGGCTTTTAGTCAAAGAAAAATCCCTCTTACCAAGAGCATACAAAAATGGTTCCATGCCTCTTTTGAGTTGATTGGACCATACAAAAAAAATCCAAGCCTCATGAGTTTCCCAAAATTCAAACCATCCAACCTCATGAACCAAATTAAGCGAAAATTTGGAAATTGACATTTCACAAAAAACCAAATCTCGGTCCCCTAACCTGCCACATACAGCTTGTTAGGTCATGAGACCAAAAACCAAATCTTGATCCCCTAACTTGCCAAAACAGCTTGTTAGGTCACAAGGTCAAAACCAAAACCGACCCCCCAACTTGCCACATATAGCTTGTTGGGTCACAAGGTCAAAACCAAACCCGACCCCCTAACCTGCCAGATACAGCTTGTTAGGTCACATGGTAAAAAACAAAAACCCAAATCCATTTCTGTCATGTCATTTTCAAAACTTTGCCCTGAGATGGTACGTGATCCCTTTCACTACCATAAAATTCCCCTGGAAGCTCAAAAAGGCCACTTTACTAAAAGAAAAGTGCTCAAGACTCTTGGTCAAGTCAGAAGCTCTCTTCCAAAGTTCTCTTCGAGGCACATCGACTACAAAAGTTAAGCAATTCGTCGCTGTACCTTGAGGGACCATTTGTTGACACCAAGAATGTCATTTTGCCTCTTCGACCTCAAGAAAGCTACGTGAAGCTGCAGCCTATGATAAATAGGCAATGCTACTTCCAAAAAATCATATCTTGTCAAAATCAAACAAAAACTGCAAGATCCTTCAAGACAACCAAGAGAGGAGTACACATGAAGTTTCGGGCCATTTCAAAATTATTTGGCCTAACTTCACTCCTTTAGCAGCTGAACCGGAGCTCCCGGCGGCGACAGTGTTGAAGACATCAAATCTTCGATCCGAGCCCGTGCATGGTCTCAAAATACCTCTAAAAGGCTCCATGTCAAGTTCCAAGTCAAACCGACAACGCACTACAACAGATGAGTCGTTTTGCGACGTTTATAAGCATAGCAATAGAAACCAAAAGCGTTGTAAATGATTATCAGCAATGGTTTTGGAAGCCCTGATGGGCGGTTGCAGTTGATGCAGACACAGAAGATAACTAACGACACTACAAAGCGTTACAAAAGGCATATGTGTCAACTATGGAATTAAGCGTCGCTAAAGCACTAAAAGTGTCGCTAGTTAATTTCTTTTTCTTATTTTGATAATTTCCATTAAAATATATTTTTCGACGCTTTTAAGAGTTGCAAAAGGTTCACTAACTGCAACATTTTTGTATATGTTGCTGATTGTGTACTTTGGGTACGGTCTGTAAGCGTTGGTGATGTTATACTACTTGCTACGCTTTGTTACCGTTGGTGAAGTATTATTATTTGCAACCCTTCTAAGAGTTGTGAAAGTACCATTTGCGTGCACTAATATTATTCTCTAGAAAGTGTTAGCAACACTTATAAGGGTTGTAAAAAGACCATTTGCAAGGTATAACCGCTTATGCATTTACAACGCTTTTAAAAGCGTAGCAATCACTCCTTTATATTTGTAACCATTTGAATATGTTGCAGAAGAGATTTTCTTCTTCCTGCCTATAAAGACTTTTACACACTCAAAAACATTTATCTAACAAAATATTTAATTTCATAGGTTCCAAATGTAGAAAAGTGTCACAATATCCAAAATAATTTACACATAGCCTTGCTAGTGATTTTAGTTTACAATAATCACATCCTTTATAACCTTACAAAATATAGTTCAAAATTCAAACAATGAAGTATTGCATTTACGATCATCTTTAATCCTTTTCAACCCCAACAGTCCATCTCTGCAAAGTATTCATGATATTGAATCATTCTATAATTTCAAAAAAGAAAATTGGTTATATATGAAGGCGGCGCCAATTAAGAAACAACAAGTAGAGTTTAAGTGACAATATCAATTCAACACATGTCTGCGGTAATACTTGTGCACTAAATATACAATCAGCCAACTGATTAGAAATACAATTATAGATCAATGTCACATAAGTAGTCCAGATCAGTATCAGACCTATTAATAGTTTGTTGTAAAATTGAAATGTATTGACTATATTGATGACATGGATCAAAGTATTATCTGTATAGGTATAATTTTGATGTCGACTAAAGACAATAGTCAATATCAATTTTGCTTTGGTCCCTCTTCCGACCCATATTGTCCTATATCAGTGTACTGAATTTGTGGAGTGTTATATTGACAAGTTTCCCATACTTTAAAATATGTTTTGCTTCCTGTAAACTGATGCCAGTTTGCTTGGGTCAACATGGGAGGTCTGTGGGTTGAGGGTTCATTAAATGGGGCAGATACATACCGGCCTAACCCATTTTAGTCTTCCCACTTTCCTCGCTGCTACTAGATGTGTTCCCACCCTGTACCCAGTATATGCCACCCAGATGATGCATTGACATTCATAATATTTCCATGCAAAAGTCCAACCCCTAGTTCCGATTTAGGATTAAATAAACAGGTTACACTGCTTAGAGAAGATGAGACCTTCCTTTGCATCATACTTTGTAGAGACTGGTGGTTAACCCAAGTTGTATCACAGGTGGTGGAGGGCTACTACTACCTCAGCCTAGCTCTCAACAGGCCAATGCATTTTCTCACCATTGATCAGCATGACAAATGAAAAGATAAAGAAACCAAGCACCATTGTTTAAACTTACCAATAACAAACACCCAAGTCACAACCTAAGCACTGCCATAAACTCAAGTGTAGAAAAAACAGAAACTTTATGCAGTCTACCTCCACAACCTAAGCACTATGTACATGTACATATGCATAAATCATGCACATATACATACATGTATGACGAATATATGATTAAGTGAACGAATGCTGCAAGGAACACTTTGGGTGTCTACATGTACATAAATCATGCACATATACATACATACAAATGTATCTATATGATGAATATATATGACTAAGTAAACGAATTCTTTATGGACCGCTTTGAGTGTTTGGGTAGAACTAATGGATGACCATCCGATCTGCAATGCATTTTGAGCTGCAATAGAATCAAAATCACAAATAGTGCCCCACCTTCTCCATTACAAACCACATCAACACAAACACCAATCACCAATATAAACTTCAGGCCAAAAACAACAACAAACAGTATTCAAGCTCCAATCTTTTTTTTCTTTTTTTTTAAGAATGGATTCAAGCTCCAATCTCCTAACCACCACACAACAAAATGGATACGCATCAGTCCCACCCTGCCATAAGCTAATCCAAACAGGTCAAAATCATCCCCAAACACCAAGATCAACTCAAACACACACGCAACTCACAACAGCTTCAAAACCCCAGTATCAAGAACCCGAAATCAGCTAAAAGATGAGGAAGAAGACTAAGCATAAAAGGAATTGAAGAAGGGAGAGATGAGAGAGAAGAAAATATAAAAAAGTTTCCAAACAAAAAACAAAATACAATAGACATAAAGCTTTATATACTTTCATACCACAAATAAAGATAAAGATGAATACATTTTCATATGTAAATACATACCACAGAAAAGTTGGCCCCAATGTGCACCATGAGAAAGTCCAACTTAGCTTCAGAAGCTGCTTTCCAGTTTTGTAACTCCTCTACCTTGTCCTCGTTTTCATGTAAACGCGTTGTGAGCTCTTGCGCCTGTCTCTCATACTCCTCAGCCTGTCTCTCAGGTGCCTCGGCTCTCCTCCTAAGTTCCTCAACCTCTGGATAATAGTAAGAGGAGGAGGACGACATTGGGTCCACGCCATGACCAAGACCACCGATATAACCTGGTTTTGCACCTAAGACTTTATTAGCAATGTCGTCCTCAGTCATGGGAGTAGAACCTTCTTCTAGGGACTCAGACTGCATCTCCAACATCTTATCTTGTAATTTTAAATAAGAGGCAAGTATCATATAAAAATAATATTTTAGACGACAAACCATAATTACAGACAAGAAAGGGGAAAGAAAACTTGATCCTCACATAATTTTCTTGAGCAGAGCCACTCCAGCCTTTGCCCGGATTATAATACATCATGCGATAAAATTCAATCCTGCCGGGCTCTTGTGTTTTTGCATCATGCTGTATTAATACCTTAAACTTAGTAGGCAGTTCTGTACTAAATCAGTACAGAATAGAGGGCACAATTGCTACCTTTGGAAAGATAGAGATGTCTGCTTTGAAGAACAAAAAATGGTTCAAAAAACCATTATCTAAGGAGAAAGTTACACTCCTTTTACCAACACATGGCAAAACAGTCCATAAACCAATATTAAGAAAGTTACACTCCTTTTTTTTTTAATAATCAAACCATTTATCAGAGACACTCATATAAAGGAAGCATATCAATTATCAAGGTTAGTACCTTGAAACTGAAAGCAAAAATGAGACTAAGAGATTTTTAAGAAACTGAAAGCAATTTGTTCATACTTAATTTATTCATGAAACAAAAAAAATAGAATATGAAATTTGATGTCATGTACCTAATTGGGTTGCAATTTCCTTCTTGCAAACATATCCCAAGTTTCAAAAAGCTGATATGCAAGTTTGTCTTCTCTTAACTCCCTTAAATTATTTTGTATTTATCATTAATGTTGCCATTTCATGGTGCCTAACTTTAAGCCTACAACAACTGGAGGGCATGACCATCGGATTGACACAACCTGAAAATCAGGTGAATGTATTGGTCATGTGCAATGCTATAAGAAGTATGAACATATTAACTTCAACCATCAAAATACACTTTCTTTAATAACCAATAGTCATATATATGAGTGAATTGTTGCAGGTAAGGATATATCCCTATGGTTGTTGTAGTTTCAAACAAAATTTCCAAGTGTATAAATAAAAGTTTTCTTCCCTCTCATGCCTTTTTGTTTTTATGATTAATCGTATGTAAAAATCTGCTATTCCAGATATGTTGTACTGGAAATTTCATTTTTACTGTTACAAAGTGATATTGTCCATACATAGACTCGGGCTATGTCCTATTGATAATATATGAAAAGACATGATTAAGTTAAATGAAATAGATCCCATATCATCCCTGTGAAAATCTAGCAATTGGATTAGATTGAGTTTGGATGAGTGGGTGCTGGGTGCTCTGCTAACAGTTGCGAAACTGCAAGCTCAATGCTTATGGATGTTTCCTGCCGCTGCATTCTTTTTCTTAGCTGCTTATGCTTGTCTATGGCTTAGCATCTGTTGGAAAGATTCATTAACACTTAATGCAAAACTTCTTATCTGCTTATGCTTGTCTATGGCTTAGCATCTGTTGGAAAGATTCATTAACACTTAATGCAAAACCTTGGAGGGTGGGTTTGCACTTGAAAATGACAACTCATGTAGAAATTGTTTTGTTGAAGGTTAGATAATGCAACCCAGTTGTGGGCGGGGGATCATTATTTATCATACACTTCATAATCAGTTGAATTACTTTTGCTATTATTGTATAGCTAAGAGAACACAATTTCTTTCCAAGGGGTTGCTGGGTTTGCACCTATCACTAGAGACTCAAGAACATATAAGGGCAAATAGTGGGCTGACACTTATATATTTGAGTCTAATATATGCATTAGACATTTGGAGGAGATTTTCTCCAATATACGGCTTTTTTGACCAATTTGTGTGCTTAAAAGGTTTTTTTGTTGGGTTTGGGCCTGTTCGTTTAATGTTATTGAATGTAAAGAAATGAAGATTTGCCATTTTGACTTTATGGATATTAAGAAGAAAAACTCCTTATACAATTACCAAAACTTATACAATGACCAAAACTCGCATATATCTCTAGCCCGCTGAGCAACAGCTCAAGAGGCATGATTTTGACAACCCAATAACTGAACCGTGAGATGAAGATGTTCCTCAGGCAAATCATCTTATTTTTACTCAAAATTTGGGGATGTTATACCTTGATAGTTGTTCTATCAAACCCCAGAATTATGGCTCTAAAAGATTTCAGAAAGTTGATTTTACAGAGTCACAAACAGGGAAACTCAGTCAATCTGTGCAGAAATTCTGCACAAAATTTCTACACTTTTTTTTCTTTGTGTTCTATTGTTTCTAGTTTATTTAATGCATAGTTTTATGGTTGGATGGTTGTTCATGGAATTCATAGTGTTGTGATTTTGTTTAACCATGTTTAAGTTGTTGGAGAATCAACTTTGAGAACTGATTTAAATTGGATACAAGTCACAAATCCACTCAGCTGAATATCCAAAATCTTACACAAATCTCAAAATCAGATACGGGAAATTATAAATATATATACTACCTTATTAGCTCGATGATTCAAAAATGATCTTGAACCACCACGGTGGTTAACTTTTTTCTTTGCACGAGAGGCCTTGTTGATTGTGCTAAGTTTCTGCAATAGAATTTTGTTAGTTAGGAGTACAACTGAAGAGAATTAACGTTTGAATAATAGCATTTCTTTTTACCTTGAACTTGTCTGTTTCAAACCAATCACAAAGCTGATCCCAGTCCTCTTGTGTGACATTGTCATATGGCTTCCGTCTGCACTGATCATTTGAGAGAGTCTTATAGTAAACGTGCAACCTACACCTGAACTCTTTGAGCCGCTGTCCTAAGTACTTATTAATAGACCTTTCGACATGTGGGAGATGGATGTCGATGTCAAAGCTCTTCTGCAAATAAGTTTTGCAATGCGATGTTAAGAAGAAATCGACTCTATAAATAATAAACCAACTAAAGAAAAATAATTTTATTACCAAAATATGTCGTGCATCGTCTGAACTTTGGAGTTGTATTCCTTCTTCACCTTTTAGTTGTATTCCTTCTTCACATTTCTCCAATTATAAAGTGACAGAGGTGCATATTTGCGGCAAATTATGCCAACTTTAAAAGCAAATTGCCGACTCCAATCTCCTACAGGCTTTGACTTCCCTAGTGGTATCTCAATCCTCGGTTTCTGACCTCGTCTTGCTATATGGTTAATGAGAGTGTTGTTCTTTGCCTTGCCTCTTTTGGTAACTGATGATGTTGAAGCCGTTTTAGAAATAACAATAGCACAAATTCATAGTTCGTCAGACACTTTTTACCAATCCATCAATAATATGAAACTATTACTATGGAGAGATTACAAAGGTAAGTTTAGCCTATTGGACTTACCAGGAGTCGACCCATTACCCGAATGTGCAGAAGAGTTGGGCACATTATCCGATTGTGTAGAAGAGTTGGGCACAGACGAAGGCACTGCACTAGAACTTGCGGATCATCCACCTGCTGCCACGTCTATACAAGAATGCACAATTTCAAAACACGAATATGCAAGGTCTGAGTGGGAATAAACCAAAGTTCCAAGTGTACATAACTAAAATTTATGAAGAGATTGGACTGAAATAAAAAGTTACAGGAAAGAATACTATCTTACCACGAAATGACGCAACACCCAGTTGTGTGCTTGGATGGGGCTTTTGCTGCGTTTGAGAACTACTAGTGGTACATCTACCTGGAGACGCAACACCCGGTTGTGTGCTTGGCTGGGGCTCCGGCTACATTTGAGAACTTCTAGTGGTTCGTCTACCTGGAGATGCAACACCCAGTTGTGTGCTTGGCTGGGGCTCCAGTTGTATTTGAGAACTTCTAGTGGTTCGTCCAATGATTGGACCAATGACTGGACAAGAATCAATAAATTCACAACACAAATATGCAAGGTCTGAGTGGAAATAAACCAAAGTTCCAAGTGTATATAACTAAAATTTATGAAGAGATTGGACTGAAATCAAAATGATGGACCGGCGCATACTGCTCGCTCGGTTCTACCGAGGTCGGCGGACGTGGGAGTCCATTTGGGTCCAACCCTTTCGTAACCGGGGGGGGGGGGGGGGGGGGGGCAGATGCGTGCATCAACATTTCTTTTGTGTGGGTGTGCCAGATTTTCTATTTTACTTGGAATTGCAAGTGGTGATCCGGAGATCAACCTTCGCAAGTAAAAAGGAAATCAACTTCTTTCAAGTTTTCCATTGCACATATATTTAAGAAAAGAGACATTTTCTTGATTTGCCGTGAAAGGCGATTTTTTGGCGTTTATAGCCGATTTTGGCGTTTATAGCCGATTTACAATCCTTATCAATAATGAAAGACGAGTTGTGATTTTTGTCTCTTTTCAAAAAATACAAACTACAATGAAAAGCAAGAAAAGGAGGATCTAACTTCTCAGGAGATTGTGGGGGACCCGTTCAGATTGACGGTCGCAAGCCATATGTGGACTTCGCCATCATCCATGCAGATGAGAACAGAGGATGCTATTGATTTGCTTGGCTTGGCTATAACCTCAGGTTTTTAGAGGACAAAGACCAAAAGGAGGTCCTATGTCCAATAAAAAACCAAGTAGACGGGCTGAAAAGCCACGTCTAAGCCATTTGGAGGCAGAAGGAGAAGGCAATGACCTTGGGGGGGGTACCCCCCAAGGGACTTTTGTCACCTTGTAGCGGTGGTCGATGTAGAACTTCTGCAGAGTTTTCTCTCTTTCTTTCTCTGAATTTCTATGCTTTTTTCTGATCTGGGATCTATCTTCTTTTTCCGATCTAGAATTCTTTGGAATGCTCTCCTATTTATAGGCTTTTAGGTAGCCATTTAGGAGGATTTATGAGCCTTAATTGTCATAAAGCTACATAAAGGGAGGAGTTACAAGATTGAATTCTTTATTTTGTAACTCCTTTTTTCTTGGCTTCTGATTGGCCGGAGGAGATTGAGGGCTTTTAATCGCCTTTAATCGCCATGATGGGAGGAGTTTCATGGGTTAAATGCCATGAATCTCTTGATTTGTAACTCCCGGATGCTTGCTTCTGATTGGGCCGTCCAAAGAAATGGATTAATGACTGTAATAAAGCTAGTCAATTAATCGCATTAAGTGGTCGCCGAGCAGTTGAAGAGTTGCGGGCCGTGCCGTGTCTTTTGGGATTCTTCTGGCGATGATCATTGATGGATCTTCTTGTAGATCGACATTGGATGACCATGTAACTTCAAGTATTGTTTGCCAACAGCGGGTCGGTGCCATCTGTCCTGTCGATTTCTCGATCAGTCGGGTAGAAAGGACACTTTTTTTGGTTGACCGGTTGGCGATCAATGTTGATTTCGATACTCTTCATGATTGACCCGTGTTTTTGACGGATGTTAGAGGATTTGGTGTCTCAAAAGTATGAATTTTGGAAAATACCAGAGGTCAGACGCTTCGAATCACGAAGAAACGGCAAAAAACGGGGTTTCCGGGGCCCTCCCGACGATCCCGGGCTCCACCCCTGCGACCCTGGAGGGTTTTTCCCCCCTTTTGTCCCGTTTTGTATCATTTTTGCTATTTTTTTATTCTTTTTTCTTCTATATTTTTCCTTGACATTTTTTATCATTTATTGGCCAGATTTCTCTGTAGAAAACCTGATGAGAATCCTTGCATTTTGTTTTGCAAAGTTTCTAATTTTCTGAGAAAGCCGAAGACTTTGTCGCGAGAGCTGCCGATTTTCCGTCAGAAGCTAAAACTGGGGCCAACGATGTCGGAATGACCTGAAATTTGGTGTGAAGCCTGCTGAGCAATAAATAAGACCAACCATAGGCTTTTGTTTGAGTTTTGAAGCCGTTCGGGGTCCTATCACCAGTAGACTTGCTTTTGTCGCGATGAAGATGTCGCGGCTTGATGTGCGGTCAACCGATGTCCGATTGACTTGAAATTTGACAGGGAACCTATTGGAGTCATTTTAAGAAGATCCATAGGCTCTGTCTTAGAAACCATGGTCCTGGGGAGCTTCGCCGCCGAGAGGCCTGATTTGGCTTCCGAGCGTCAAAGTCTGGTCAAATGTTGTCGAAATGACCTGAAATTGGACGTGTAGCCCTTTATAAGCATTTTGAAGCCGTCCATGTGCTCTATCTGATGAGTTATGGCCTCAGTGGTTCTTGCCGTCGAGAGGCTTGATTTACCGGTTCGAGGGTTAATGTAGGGTCAAACGTTGTCGGTTTGACTCGGAACTTGACGTGGAGCCTTTTGGATGTATTTTGAGACCATCCATCGGCTCTGATCGAAGATTTGGTGTCTCCGATGCTTTCACCGCCGGGAGCTCCTTTTCAGCTGCCAGAGAAGCGAAGTTAGGCCAAATGATTTTGAAATGGCCCAAAACTTCTTGTGTACTCCTCTTTTGGCTGTCTTGAAGGATCTTGCAGTTTTTATTTGATTCTGACAAGATTTGATTTTTTTGAAGTAGCATTGCCTATTTATGGCAGGTTGCGACTTCATGTAGCTCTTTGGATCTTGAAGAGGTAAAGTGACATTTTTGGTGTCAACAAATGCCCCCTCGAGGTGCAGTGATGAGTTGCTTAAATTTTGTAATCGATGTGCCTCGAAGAGATTTTGTGAAGGAGAGCTTGTGACTTGACCAAGAGTCTTTGAGCAGTCTTTCTTTTTGGTATTTGTAGCCTTTTGAGCTTCCAGGGGAATTTTATGGTGGTGAAAGGGATCACGTACCATCTCAAGGCAAAGTTTTGAAAATGTGATCATGTACCCCCTAACCTGGTTCCACGTACCATCAGGGATGTGGATTGGGGTTTTGACCTTGTGACCTAACAGGCTGTATGTGGCAGGTTAGGGGGTCGGGTTTGATTTTGACCGTGTGACCCAACAAGCTGTATGTGGAATGTTGGGGGATCAATTTTGGTTTTGATCATGTGACCTAACATGCTGTATGTGGTAAGTTAGGGGATCAGGTTTTGGTTTTTGATTTTGGTCTTGTGACCCAACTGTTGGGATTGGTGTATACCCTAAAGCCCACTAGCTGCACTCTCATCTTTTGTTACTGGATATTTATTGGTTATTTAATGGAATGACTCTTTTCTGCTCAAAAATGTATATATGTATGGTTGTGTAAGGCCCATTGTTTCTAGTAAATGAATTAGGTGTGTAGTGTCTACACACAGATAGGTCTAATTCATGGACACTGGAAACAACATATTTGTCCATAACTGAGAGATGGAGCTGGGCACTTCATCTTGGTATAAGTTATAGTGAGAGACTCTCCTGTATTTAGGGTGACTTACCTAAGTCATGAGAGGACTTTCCTGGATTTATCTCATTAGTGCATATGCAATGCATTAAACAGGACCATGGTAGGTGTGATATCTAAAATAGTACTATCACTGAGAGAGATCAAGCCACCTCATGCTACTAAATGACCGGTGCACTTAATCTTGAGCATTTGTGGATGAACTGACGAAGTCAAGTTCTTGTGCTTTAATTCACTATGGGTGAGATTCTTTTCATGGGTCAACAGCTCTGTGTTTTGGGTACTCGGACTTGATCAGTTGGGACGTGCAGATGCAATAAAGAATCTATGTCATCTAATAATGGAATGATCGTCCCCTTAGAATTATCTGATTAATCATCAAAATCTAAGATCTTAGTATATGGATGTTCCATATGGATATTGAACTTGTGGGTCGCTCCCTGGACCAAGAGAATGATATCCGGATGATGATTAAGTTAAGGATATGAAGTTCTAAGGTTTAGATGTAATCGAGAAGGTTGATAGTGCATTGGATAACCTGACTTGATTCTGGATGTTACATAGAGGGGCATTCAGGTCATTACACTTAGTAGGTCGAAGACAACTGTCATTTTATGGCGAGCTTATTTTATTATATATTTGTCCCTAGAGTTCAACCATAACTCTTTAGTGGAATGAGTTAAGGTAAAAATGGTCTTTATGTTGCTATGGGT
This sequence comes from Litsea cubeba, assembly GCA_012931725.1. Taxonomy (NCBI): domain Eukaryota; kingdom Viridiplantae; phylum Streptophyta; class Magnoliopsida; order Laurales; family Lauraceae; genus Litsea; species Litsea cubeba. The sequence continues at coordinate 50,658,880 of CM022952.1, forward strand.
TTAGCATGGACATTTTGGTCATTTTCGGAGCCAAGGGCAAATATGTCTTTTGGTCCCTTCTCTAGTCACTTTTCAAGATTGGCATGGTTTCCTAAAATGTTTAGATGACATATGGTTGAATTATTTTAGTGGAAAAATAATTTTGAGTTTAAATTCAAATAGGCTTTTGATGGCATGGTGTGAATTATTTGTGGGCCATGGTGTGAATTATTATGTGGGACGTCCATAATGGGAATTCCATGGGTAAGGTTTCCAATTTTGAGTAGGTCTCTCTACTTGGAAGGTTGGACTCCTCTTTGGATTAGTATTCCTATAGTAAAGTTTCCTTTTTGAATTAAAAACTTAAATTAGTAAGTGTTGTGCAACTAGGATTACTAATTGCCAAAGTTTATGGGATGTTCCTTTAGTTTCCTTTTCTAATTGGAGTGTTTCTAAAAGGAAAAAAATCTTTAGATTATACTTTCCTTTTAGGACATCTATGAGAATTAGAAGAGATAGTCTTCAAGGAAAGTAATTCCAAAAGTTTCTATAAAAGAGAAAACACACCCCTTGGACGTCCATCCCTATGAAAAGTGCCCCACACGTCCAGCCCTCTTCTTGATTGATGAGAGCACAAGGTCTGAGATTTTTCCGTAGAAAATAGTTCTCAAATCCCATCTAGAAACCTAGATTAAGATCCCACCATCTTAGCCAATCAGATTTGGAAGTGAGATAGAGAAAAAGATCAAAGGCAATTCTACTGCAGAAAATTCCAGCAAGTTGTTTGCTAATTGCAAGTCTGAGTTCAGCCCTTTGGATCTATTTTTCCAGAGATTTGAAGTCTACAAATCTTCAAGGTAATAGTCTTCTTGATTCTCCTTTAATTATACACTTGTTGGTCTTGAATTCATGGAGTTCTTTTGCGATCACTATGGCTGATTTATGCTGCCCAAATCAGATTTTTTAAAATCTGTCATGTTACAAATCAGCCATGAACGTCTTCCCCTAGTGATGTCCAGTTCTGAATCGCAGTTTCTTTCAGTGGTATCAGAGCCACTCCATGCGAAATCATGATCCCATGTTGTGTATAATTAATCCTAGATTGATTATGGGCATGGTGGCACCCTACTAAAGTTATGTTTAGATCCATGTTGTGTGCAAGTTTCATTAACAATGCTGAAATTTATTTTCCAGATTTGTTTAATGATGCACATAGTGTTTTGCATGCACTAACCTCTTTGTTTGCAGCCATATATTGCATCCTTGATGGTTCGCATGATTGTTATGTGGATTTGGATGATTTTTCAATAGTTGGAATGTGTACGATTGCGCGTTTAGCAATCATAGGAAGTTGTAATTCTTTTTTTTTTGTAATTCTTTTTTTACTTTTATTCTAACTAGTCTTGATGTAAGCTTTCTTAAAAAGCATAGGTATCTCCAATGTAATTTGGGGTTTTGTTTTTTATGGATTTGCTTGCATAAACTTGATTTATTGGAACAAGCAAGAAGAAGAAAGTTTCAAGCAAGATAGGTTGCAAGTAACCGGATTCCTTAGTGGTGGAGGAGACAAGACTTCTTGGTGCAAGATGAGATCTATTTTTGATGTCCTGGTTCGATAAGGATTAGAAATCCGAAGAGCAGGGAGCCATCAAGGATTGCATACTTTTATTTGCTCTTATATATGGAATGCATCGATGAATGCTTTATATAATTGCTATAATTGTCACCTAAAAACATGGCCACCATTAGGTTCTAAAATTGGCATCTTTTTATATTAGATTGTTTTTAGTTTGGCAAATTATTTTAAACAGAACTTAGACCAGCACCTTCTATTTTGTCTAAGGTTTAAAATTGGATAGGGTTTAGTTTATCTTGATACCCTTGGTTTCTAAAGAAGGCTAAACTAAAATCTAAATAGATGCTACCTATGGGTTTCCATAACCCAAGTTAGGTTTTTGATTCTTTAAAGGGATGTGCTCAAATATTTTAAAGCAAAGGTTATTTATTTTTAAGATGACTTAAATCATTGAGTCATAAATTTAATTAACCAAGTTTGCTAGATTTAAAAGAGTTTTTGAGTAAACAATGTAAAGGTCAAATAGTATAAACCCTAGTGATAAATAATCAAGTGGGAGAGGGCTTTTGGAAAGACCCCACGGCCTTCCATTTTTGGTTCATGTTATCTCATTAAGGTGTTAGTAGGAGCGGCCACCCCTTCGGTGGAGTTCTTTACTAAAGACCGCTTTGATGGGTTAATAGGTGAACTAATACGAATATTTGTAATGAGGTATTAGTAGGAGCGGCCATCCCTTCGGTGGAGTTCTTTACTAAAGATCACTTCTATAGAATGTCAATGAAGTGTTGGTGGGAGCGGCCACCCCTTCGGTGGAGCTCTTTACTAAAGTTCATTTCTAGAATGGATAAAAGTCACTTCCCTTCGGAGGACTTAAGTCATAAACATTGTGGGAAATTTCATAAGAGATGGTAAAACACTTGACATAAGACGGTAATGACCTCTCTCTGGGAGTTAAGAGTTATTTGTCATATGAGGCCAAACCAATCAGTGATTGGACTACCACTGGATATGTGTATCCAGATAGTGATAATCCAAATAAGCATATCTTAATTCAACGTGACTGTAGGCTCGGCCATCCCTTCAATGGAGGGTCTATGAGGAGGTTGAAACACTGATACATTATGATTGGGGTTAAATAATGTAAAAAAAAAAGTTTTGTGCTTTGTTTCTCCTTTTATAACAAGCACCATATGCATATTATATATATACTGCCTGTCTAATTATAAACCGTTTCATATCCAGAGAGAGATGGGTAAAGATTCTTTTAGTCCGTTGATGTGCATTCTTCATGAGAACAAACTGACTGGCCCTAACTACGTAGATTGGAAGAGAAATCTTAATACAGTACTCACTGCTGAGGAGTACAAGTATGTCTTGTTGGAAACCTGTCCTGATATTTATGCTAATTCTATTGATGACCAGTTAGAAGGTGAGAGGAAATGGAAGAAAGCGAATAGCATGGCTAAATGCTAAATGCTTGCTTCCATGTCCAACGTGTTGCAAACACAGCACGAGCATATGGACACGGCCTATGAAATCATGATGTCCTTGTCTGAGATGTTCGCAAACAAGAGCAGGCCAGCTAGGCAAGCTGCTATAAGGACTATCATGAATACTAGGATGGCTGAGGGAATACCTGTCAGAGAGCATATGCTCAAGCTGATGGATTGTTTCAATGTAGCTGATATTCTAGGGGCTGAGATTGATGTAGAGAGTCAAACTGATATGATTCTCGAAACTCTGCCGGACTCTTTCAATCAGTTCAAGCTCAATTTCAATATGAGCAAGATGGACATGACTCTATCTGAGTTAATGAAAGAACTCCAGGTGGCGGAGGCCATCATGAAGCCCAAAGCCTAAGCTCACTTTTTCCAGTCTTCCTCTAAACTAAACCCGAAAGGGAAGAAGTTCAAGAAGAAGCAGAATAAGGGAAAAGGGCAGAAAAAGGACAATACTGGTAAAAATAAGGACAAGGGTACAGATGGAAAGCCCAAAAGGAAATGCTTCAAATGTAGCCTCAAAGGTCATTGGAAGAAAGATTGTCCCAAGTTCCTAGCCTCAGTTAAGAAAGGTACATCTTTTTCATACTACATTGAAACTTGTCTGGTGGTTGATTCTACTGATTCATGGATAGTAGACTCAAGAGCCACTAATTATATCTACAATTCATTGCAGGGGTTTCAGATAATGCAGAAGATTGAGAAAGGAGAGTTTGCCTTTAGAGTTGGAACTAGAGCTAAAGTTTGGGCAGTTGCAGTAGGAGTTGTTACCTTACATTTTCCAAGTGATAGGATATTAGTTTTAAATAATGTTTTCTATGTTCCGGACATGAGGAAGAATTTAATTTCAGTTTCCAGACTCATTGAATTTAATTATTCAGTTTCTTTCCATTCTGGTGTTGATATCAGTAGAGATGGAAATATTATATGTTCCGGTAGAATGCATGACAACTTATTATATATATATATCCTATTGCTCCCACACTGCATAATGTACAACAAGAAAACTCAACTTCTCTTAAAAGGAAGGTATCTTCAATCAATGACACATATCTTTGGCACTTACGTTTGGGTCCCATTAACCTAAAACGGATTCAGAGGTTGGTAGAAGATGGGCCTCTGAGCTCATTAGATTTCGAACCTTTTCCTCAGTACGAATCTTGTCTCAAGGGAAAGATGACCAAAAGTTCATTCTCTGGAAAGGGACTAAGGTCAAAAGAGTTGTTAGAATTGATTCACACTGATGTGTGTGGTTCTATGAATAAACCGGCTCGAGGAGGGTATAAGTATTACATCACCTTCACCGATGATTACTCTAGGTATGGATATGTATACTTAATGCGACGCAAGTCTGAGGCGTTTGATAAATTCAAGCAATTCAAGGCTGAGGCAGGGTTACAACTAGGGAAACATATCAAAGCCCTTCGATCTGATCGAGGTAGCGAGTACCTCCTAGGTGAGTTCAAAGAGTACCTCACACAACATGGGATTGTGTCTCAGTTGTCTGCACCAGGTACACCCCGGCAAAATGGTATAGCGGAGAGAAGAAACCGTACCCTTCTTGATATGGTAAGGTCCATGATGAGTCATGCAACCCTACCTATATCATTTTAGGGATATGCCCTAGAAGCAGCAGCATACATTTTAAATCTGGTACCTTCAAAATCAGTACCTAGGACACCGCAAGAAATGTGGACAGGTCGAAAACCTAGTTTAAGACATGTCCACATTTGGGGTTGTCCGGCCTATGTACTGAATGATAAAGCTACCAAACTGGAACCCAGATCGGAAATGTGCTACTTCATTGGGTATCCTAAGGGAACGAGAGGTGGCATCTTTTATCATCCAAAGGAGCAAAAAGTGCTTATCAGCACTCATGCTAGGTACTTGGAGGATGATTATATGATGCACCAAGAGCTTAGTTGTAAAGAAACCCTTGAGGAGATTCTTCCGGGATCTCCTATAACATCTGTACCATATCCTGATGCGGTAGATGAACAAGATATTCCTTTTAACACTCCGGAGCCTCGTCGTAGTGGGAGAATTTCTAGACAGTGAGAAAGATATCTAGGAGTGTCTTTTAAGACAGACTCTGAAGATCTGGTTGAGGGTCCTACTAGTTATGATGAAGCAGTAATGGATATAGATGCTGACATGTGGCAGCAAGCGATGAAATCTAAAATGGATTCTTTGTATTCCAATCAAGTCTGGGAACTTGTAGATGCACCTGAAGGGATTAAACCCATAGGGTGCAAGTGGATCTACAAGAGGAAGAGAGGAGTGGATGGGAAGGTGGAAACCTTCAAAGCAAGACTGGTGGCGAAAGGATATACTCAGAAAGAGGGTATCGATTATGAGGAAACCTTTTCACCAGTGGCTATGCTTAAGTCCATAAGGATTCTCTTGGCCATTGCATGTCATTATGACTACGAGATATGGCCAATGGATGTCAAGACAGCTTTTCTTAATGGAAGTCTTGACGAATGCATCTATATGATGCAACCAGAGATTTTCATTGCTAGTGGCCAAGATAGCATGGTTTGTAAACTTAAGAAGTCCATTTATGGACTTAAGCAAGCATCTAGAGCATGGAATATCAAGTTTAATCAGGCAGTCAAATCTTTTGGCTTTGATCAAAACATTGATGAACCATGTGTGGGTAAGAAAGGAAGTGAAAAAGCAGTTGCATTTTTAGTTCTGTATGTAGATGACATATTGCTCATTGGAAATGATGTAGGTATATTGTCATCCACAAAGGTTTGGTTATCCTCTCAATTTCAGATGAACAATTTGGGTGAGGCCAGCTATATCTTAAGGATCAAGCTTTTGCGTGATCGCAAGAATAAGATGTTAGCCCTATCCCAATCTTCATATATTGAGAAGATATTGGTCAAGTTTAACATGCATGACTCCAAGAAGGGCCTCCTACCTTCTAGACATGGAGTACCACTGTCTCGAGATCAATGTCCAAAGACATCTGAAGAGATAGAGAGCATGAGGAGAGTTCCATATGCATCCGCTGTTGGAAGCCTCATGTATGCTATGTTATGTACTAGACCAGATATTTGCTTTGCTGTTGGCATGGTTAGCAGATATTAGTCAAACCCTGGACCTATGCATTGGACAGCTGTTAAGCATATATTCAAGTATCTTCGAGAATGAAAGATTATATGCTAACCTTTCGAGCAGATGATCTAACGCCTTTGGCGTATACAGACTCTGATTTCCAATCTGATAGTGATGCCAGAAAGTCTACTTCAGGATACGTCTTTACTCTGTCGGGAGGGGCTATATCATGGAGGAGTGTCAAGCAATCCTGTACTGCTGATTCTACCATGGAAGCAGAGTATGTGGCGGCATCGGAAGCTGCGAAGGAAGCAGTATGGCTTAGAAAATTCCTATTGGAATTGGGAGTTGTTCCTGCAGTGCAAAAACCGATTGTCATGTATTGCGATAACACTGGTGCTGTAGCACAGTGCAAAGAGCCCAGGAATCACAAGAAAGGCAAGCACATTCAGAGAAAGTACCACTTGATCCGAGAATTCATTCAGGATGGAGAAATAGTGGTGGAGCATATTGCTTCGGTGAATAACTTAGCTGACCCATTTACTAAGACTCTCACTGAGAAAGTCTTTACTTCTCATGTAGAGTCTATGGGTGTTAGGTTAGGAAGTAGTGATCTTTAGTGCAAGTGGGAGTTTGTTGGGATTGGTGTATGCCCTAAGGCCCACTAGCTGCACTCTCATCTTTTGTTACTGGATATTTACTGGTTATTTAATGGAATTGCTCATTTCTGCTTAAACATGTATATATGTATGGTTGTGTAAGCCCATTGTTTCTAGTAAATGAATTAGGTGTGTAGTGTCTACACACAGATAGGTCTAATTCATGGACATGGGAAACAACATATTTGTTCATAACTGAGAGATAGAGCTGGGCACTTCATCTTGGTATAAGTTATAATGAGAGATTCTCCTGTATTCAGGGTGACTTACCTAAGTCATGGGAGGACTTTCCCGGATTTATCTCATTAGTGCATATGCAATGCATTGAACAGGACCATGGTAGGTGTGATATCTAAAATAGTACTATCACCGAGAGAGATCAAGCCACCTCATGCTACTGAGTGACCGGTGCTCTTAATCTTGAGCATTTGTGGATGAACTGACGAAGTCAAGTTCTTGTGCTTTAATTCACTATGGGTGAGATTTTTTTCATGGGTCAACAGCTCCGTGTTTTGGGTACTCGGACTTGATCAGTTGGGACGTGCAGATGCAATAAAGAATCTATGCCATCTAATAATGGAATGATCGTCCCCTTAGAATTATCCGATTAATCATCAAAATCTAAGATCTTAGTATATGGATGTTCCATATGGATATTGAACTTGTGGGTCGCTCCCTGGACCAAGAGAATGATATCCGGATGATGATTAAGTTAAGGATATGAAGTTCTAAGGTTTAGATGTAATCGAGAAGGTTGATAGTGCATCGGATAACCTGACTTGATTGTGGATGTTACATAGAGGGGCATTCAGGTCATTACACTTAGTAGGTTGAAGAAAACTGTCATTTTATGACGAGCTTATTATATTATATATTTGTCCCTGGAGTTCAACCATAACTCTTTAGTGGAATGAGTTAAGGTTAAAATGGTCTTTATGTTGCTATGGGTTTAGCATGGACATTTTGGTCATTTTGGGAGCCAAGGGCAAATATGTCTTTTTGTCCCTTCTCTAGTCACTTTTCAAGATTGGCATGGTTTCCTAAAATGTTTAGATGACATATGGTTGAATTATTTTAGTGGAAAAATAATTTTGAGTTCAAATTCAAATAGGCTTTTGATGGCATACATGAATTTAATTCTAGATAAATTATTTGTGGGCCATGGTGTGCATTATCATGTGGAACGTCCATAATGGGAATTCCATGGGTAAGGTTTCCAATTTTGAGTAGGTCTCTCTACTTGGAAGGTTGGACTCCTCTTTGGATTAGTATTCCTATAGTAAAGTTTCCTTTTTGAATTAGAAACTTAAATTAGTAAGTGTTGTGCAACTAGGATTACTAATTGCCAAAGTTTGTGGGATGTTCCTTTAGTTTCTTTTTCTAATTGGAGTGTTTCTAAAAGGAAATAAATCTTTAGATTATACTTTCCTTTTAGGACATCTATGAGAATTAGAAGAGATAGTCTTTAAGGAAAGTAATTCCAAAAGTTTCTATAAAAGATGAAACACACCCCTTGGACGTCCATCCCTATGAAAAGTGCCCCACACGTCCAGCCCTCTTCTTGATTGATGAGAGCACAAGGTCTGAGATTTTTTCATAGAAAATAGTTCTCAAATCCCATCTAGAAACCTAGATTAAGATCCCACCATCTTAGCCAATCAGATTTGGAAGTGAGATAGAGAAGAAGATCAAAGGCAATTCTACTGCAGAAAATTCCAGCAAGTTGTTTGCTAATTGCAAGTCTGAGTTCAGCCCTTTGGATCTATTTTTCCAGAGATTTGAAGTCTACAAATCTTCAAGGTAATAGTCTTCTTGATTCTCCTTTAATTATACACTTGTTGGTCATGAATTCATGGAGTTCTTTTGCGATCACTATGGCTGATTTATGCTGCCCAAATCAGATTTTTTAAAATCTGTCATGTTACAAATCAGCCATGAACGTCTTCCCCTAGTGATGTTCAGATCTAAATCGCAGTTTCTTTCACTAACAAGCTGTATGTGGCAAGTTAGGGCACCAGGTTTTGGTTTGGATTTTTGCAGAATGTCAATTTCAAGATTTTGGCTCAATTTGGTAGATGAGGCTGGATGGTTTGATTTTTGGAAGCTCATAGGGCTTAGAATTCTCTTTTGTTTGGTCCAATCAACTCAAAAGAGGCATGAAACCATTTTTGTTTACTCTTGGTAAGAGGGATTTCTTTTTGACTAAAAGCCCAAAATTTTTTTTTAAAGTGCCTAGGTGGTCAAACCTGGCCCATATGGGCTAACCCATGGGACCTTAAGCTTTTGAAATGGCTTAGATCTCATATGGTATCATTTTTATAAAGAATATCCAAAAATATCTCCTTTGGATAGAGAATATCTAAGAATATCTTTACTTGGAGAGAATCTATCATGTTCCCTTTATTTTGGGAGAGAATATCTCAAGATATCTTCCTTTGGAAAAGAATCTTTCATTGATCCTATCTTTTGGGGGAAAATCTCTCATTGATTTCTTCTTTTTTTTTGGAGAGAATCCCTCAAGATATCTTTCTTTTGGGAAAGAATCTTTCTAATTTCTTTCTTTTGGTAAGGTTACTAATTAGTAACACTTACCTTTTTCTTCTTTCCTTCTTTGGTTTGCTCTCTTCTATAAAAGCAAAAAGAAGGTTGGATCTCTTGCTCTTATTGCTTTCTTTTGCAACAATTCCAAGAGGGCTTCAAGACCAAGAGTTCTTCTTCTTCAAGATCTTCAAGACTTTTCTTCTTCTTCTCCATCAATGGCTTCAAGTAAGCTCCCTTTTTCAAGAAAACCCCATTGTAGGAAAAAAGTTCTTTCTTTTTTTTTGGTTTCTTTCTTTTCTTTTCTTTTTTTTTCTTTTCCACGTGTTTGCTCTTTTTTTTTGTGGGCCGTACGGACAGATCCGTATGGATCTAGCCGTACGGCCACGTGGCCTGTGGGCCAGCCCTTTTTTCTCTTTTTTTTATCCTTTCTTTTTTTTTTTTGAAAAAGTTTTTTTTTCTTTTTTCTTTTTTGCTCATCATGATAATGTATTTTTTTTTTGGAAAACCAAGATGTTCATGCATGTATCTTTTTTTGTAAATTGAATTGTAGCATGATGTGATAGCATACCTGAAAGTTTTTGCAAATTTGGGAATTTGGAGCTCGCAGCGATGTTGAGCCCTTCCTGATTTTGCAGAGTCTTTGAGGTTTGGAAAGTTTGGAGTTTCGGAGCTCGCAGCAATGTTGAGCCCATCTTCAAGCTTTCTATTTCTTTTGGGATAGTTCTTTTTCTTCGGAATTGCCCCGGCATCATGTCAAAATTACACCAGATTTTTTTTAGCGAAATTCCGTCATTTTGATGTTTGATCTTTTTTCTTTTCCATCCTTTGCAGGTGGTTCTTCCAGAACGAACAAAGGTAAAGAGCCTGCTACAAACGTATCTCGTCGATCTGCTAGATCTTCTAATCCGGCCGTTCAGCAGGCCTGGGAGAAGGTCCAGTATGTTGAGAGAAATCTGGAAGAGTGCGACTCCCTCAATAGAGATGAGATGAGGCAGCGACTGATCGCTCTCAAGGGAGAGGAATTCTATAAGATCATGGTAAGCAGTCGTCCATGGGTGATGAAAGATCAGAGTGTTTTACCCAAGCCTACCTTCTTCTTTGGTGATGCTGTCCCTGATGACATGATATACCAGAGGAGATGTTTTCAGCTCTCTTTCACAGCAGATGGTGAGAAGAAGACTGTTGCTACTCGGTCGACGTTTGATCGCACCGTCTCGATCATGACCCTTGCCCCCACATGCTCTAAGAAGGAAGATCCTCCAAGCTGGGTAAGAAGGACAAATGTAATCAAGACCGGGGTTTTTGTTGGCGGTTCTCCTGGATATACGGAGAGGTCGCCTGCTGACATGGACCTGTTGATGCCATCCAGCGGCTGCCAGGGCTCTGATTATCCGTCGGTCGATTTGAGACCGGTAGGCCTTGGTATTTTCAGCGGTGACGGCAGCAATTGGATAAAGCCTTTTCGACTTCGTGGCCGTTTCAATGCTGACTCCGAGTGGAAGTTGTGGACTGATCGTGTCCTGCTGATTGGTGGCACCGTTTTGAAGGAAGCCGGGATTTTTGATGCGGTCCACGGCTTTGGGGAGACCGTGGTCTTTTCCGACGAGGCCTTCATGGCTATGTTGGAGTCATTCCTTCCACAAACCAATACCTTCGTTGTGACGAATGGTGAGATTGGTTTTTCTTTAAAGGAGCTGAGTGCCATTACTGGATTGCCCATCCTTGGCAAACTCTATGAGGAGTTTATGCCGATCGACAGCGTCCTTGAGGAGCAGTCTGAGGAGTTCAGGCTTCTGTACTTTCCGCTCGTCGCCTTCTATGATTTTTTTGAAGGAGAAGGAGGGTTTGAAAGTTAGATCCAGCAATTGGAAGAGTTCTAGCTCTTCGTTCCCCAACTTTTTTGATAGCAGGGAGTCTTCTGATAGTGTGACCCAGGAAGCCAGGGCTCAGGATCCAAGTTTGAAGAAGATCTTGGCTATGCAAGAAGAGTTGAGAGATTTCTGTGCGAATACAAACGCCATATGTCCTGACATTGCACTGCGGAGAGATCACGCTGTTTACCTCACTTATTGGCTTGGTGAGGCTATTTTTGCTGGAGGAGATGGAACGCACATCAGGCCGCATTGTGTTTTTCCGGCTTGTCAGATGGCGTTTGGAGAGCAGCTTGCTTTGGTGCCAGCTCTTTACTCCTAACTGTGTACCGAACTGCAGGCTGCTACTTTTTTGGTTCGGCTTTGGCTTCCCATGAACAGGGTATTTTCAGCCCATATCTTTTATTCATGGTATGTGTACCACTGTCCTGGCTTCCACCGGCTGGGTGCTGCACAGGATGATGATCCTCTGATGATTCGGCTGGCTAAGGGCAAAGCCGTGTCCGAATCACTTTTGTTTGCCCGCATGAGGATCCGACGATTCAGGGACGTCGAGATGGGGCAATCTTCAGAGAAGCTTTCTCCGGAGTTGCGGAAGAAGGCTTTTGATTTTGGTGCCTCCCGAGACTCTACCAGGGCGGGGTCGGGAAGGCATTACTCCTAGACGAACGCAGAGAAGGAGTGGCTTTTCAGCATACGTGTCGGCACGATGGTGTACCGCAGACATCTTTTCGTCGACATCCAGCTGTATGTACCCTCTCGCTTTGCTTTGCAGTTGGGCTTTTCTCAAGGCGTTGTTGGAGCGCCTTCAAGCATGGTGAAGCACTTTGGAGGTTTACAGGATGGGAGAAATGCATAGGCTTTCTATAGTGCTGAAGACACTATAGCCATGATCTCTTATCCTGTGTTGTCGACTTCCCAGACTACCGGCTTTGCGAAGTGGTTCGCAGAGTGCTTTTCGACATATCGGGGGCTTTCCAAGAAGGAGTTTGATGTGAAGCTGACATCTGGAAAGGGCCTTGGAAAGTCAGATGGCATCTAGCAAGAGGAAGTTTGGGCCTTCCTTTATGGAGAGAAGCACAAGAAAGGCTTTCTCGGTGACCAGGGCGTCATTGGTTCTGAAGCTGTTCGAGAAATACCTGATGAGGCTTTAGAGCAGCTAGAATAGGAGGAAGCTGAACTTGATGCTTGGATGCAAGCGGCACAGAGGCAAGCTTCCGTGGAGTCTACTGATAAGGGTAGACCATCCAGTGAGGAGTCAAGTGGGAAACCTGACTCTAACTGTGGGGCAGGTTCCTCTAAGAAGCGAGCCCACAGGAGTAAGAGGAGGAGGAGTCATCATCGCAGCAAGGGGTAGCATGAGGACTCTCCTGACTTGGAAGTACCTCTTACTATCAATGAGGAGGTGCCAGGGAATGCTGACGAGCCTCCAGAAAAGAGAAGCCGAGAAGAAGAGACCGTCGGTGAAGGTATAATTCTTCCTCTTTCTTTCCATTTCTTTTCATGGGATTTTTCCATGGCTTGATTTGTTTTCTCTCCCTGCCGCTCCTCTTTTTTTTTTAGCAGAGGAAGATTTGGTGATACTTGAGGTTCCAACCGATGAGGTCGTGATGGATCCTGTCGGGGCACCTGAAGAAGAATCGAGGGACTCTAGAGTGAATCCAGAATCTCCAATTGGTATAACTTCTTTTGCTTTTTTTTTTGTGTCTGTGACTTGGTTTGCTAACATTTTTCTTGTCAACTGACTTGCCACAGGATTCCGATGACTTTGAACCATCGATGGATGCAAATGTTGATAATAATTCCGATGAGTTCATGGAGGAAGAGAGTGTTCCGCCAGTCGTCGAAGAAGGTATTTTGTAGTAATAACCCTGATAATGATTTTCAAACAGGATCATATTCATACCTTTTTGTGTTTCTTTGCAGGTTTTGAGGTGACAACGGAGAGTCTGTTGCTTCCTTCAGAACTAGAGCAAGGGATGCCAGAGGTCGATCCAGAGGTAGAGGCTCATGGGACCAGTTCTGACACTGTTGAGGAGATACCTCGTGCTGAAATTCCTTCTCTAGCAGCTCCAACTGGAAAGAGTTCTTTTGTTCCTCTTCCAACGGGGCATGACATGGGCAGCCGACCGACGGAGGGGCGAATCTTCAACTGGGCCACCTCTTCTTTTTGCGAGAAGGTGGTAGTGCGGGTTCTGAGCTCTTGGATTGAGACTTTCCTTGTTGGACACTTGGATGCCGGATTTGGCATGATCCAGCATGTGCATGAGATTCTCAGTGATGCCGAAGAGGCTGTCTGGATGTCACAGGTGCCAGGGCGATCGTTGATAGGATCATTACGCTTGGTGACAAGTGGTTTGAGACCATGGGTTTGGCTGATGACCAGTTCATCAAGGAGATGTTCCTAGATCCTGCTGATAAGGCTAAGTCTGACTTGGATGAGACTACACAAAGCAGGAAGCAGATAGTCTGAGAGAAGAACTTAGAAGAGCTAGCCATCATTGGGCTGACACTTGACCTTAAGATCCTTGATAGGGAGGTCGATGAGGCCAAGAAACGTCTTGAGCATCTACAGGCACAAGTTGCTGCCAAGTGGGCTACAATAACAGAGGCTCGCGACATGGAAAGTGCTCTGATTCACCGGGTTGCCGATGCTGATCGAGTTCTTGAAAGGAGGTATCAAGAGAACAAATAATGGCGAACTACTCGGGATAAGCTTCCCGGTGTGAAAGAAGGATTACAGCATTCTCCAACATCTCATGGCAAGTTCCTGAAGAAGCGTGCCTTGGAATCCCTGACGGCTGAGGCCAAAAGTTTGCTGGAGGAGCTGAAATCTTGGCTGGAGACCATTTTTGGTTGAGCTCCTTTTTTTTTTTTTTTTTTTTTTTTTTTTTTTTTTTTTGTAACAGAAACGATCCTTCTTCCTTTTTTTGGTACCACATGTATTTTTTTGGTACTTTTTTTTGTAGTGCTTGGAACACTTTCTTTTTTTTTTGGTACCACATGTATTTTTTGGTACTACTTTTTTTTATTTTTTTGTCTTTGTTTGTTTTCCCTACGCTCACTTAAATCTTTTGTGATGAAAAGTAATTGCTAAATGGGATTTGATCAAAAGCTTGTCATTTTGTGAAATCTTTTTGTCAAATGAATTGTTTTTGGCATGGAAGCCAGTTTTTTTTTTTGTGGCATGGAAGCCGATTTTGGCATTGATAGCCGGTTTGTGGCATTGAGAGCCCGGGTTTTTTGAAAGCCACAAATTTTTGTTTTGTTTTGTGGCATTGATAGCCGGTTTTGTTTTGTGGCATTGGTAGCTAGTTTTGGTGGCATTTATAGCCGTGTGTTGGCATTTATAGCCTGTTTTGGTGGCATTATAGCCGGTTGTGGCATTTATAGCCGGTTTGGTTTTCAAAAATGCAAGTATCGACTAAAAAGTCGCCTTCCTGCTGAATGTTCTTGTAAGTATCGATGGAATATCGCATCCTTGCTCATTCGGTTGCGAGTATCGATGGAATGTTCGCATCCTCGCGGATTTGGGTGCAAGTATCGATGAATGTCGCATCCTTGCTTTTTCAAAATTTTGGCTTTGCGGGTACTAACTTGATGTCGTTTCCCCCACGATTTTTTTGAGATTTGTGGTTTTCTCGAACCTTTGGGTCACGGATATCAACTGAAATGTTTGCGTCTCCATGGTTTTTTAGGTTTTTTTTCGAACCTTTGAAATTTGGGTTGTGGATATCAACTGAAATTTGCATCTCCACGGTTTTGGATTTTGCAAGTATCGACGAAATGTCGCTTCCCCTGCGATTTGGAAGTGTCGAACGTGGTTCGCATGCTTCCAATTTGTGCGAGTATCGACTAAGCGTCACTTCCCCACGGCTTTTGAAAAACCTTTTTTTTTTGTTTTAAAGACACGAGGGTCATAAGTTTTGACATAAAACATTTAGGGCGGTAAAAGGTAGGGTGGACTAGGGTGGAAATTCCTGAATCCGGATTTTTTTTCAAACCATGAATTTTGGGTTCAAGGGTTGAAAATTTGGTCAAGTTAGGGAAAGGTTCCTAAACTTGGATTTTTGAACAATGAAACGATGAAAGTAAGCATTGTTTAAATTTTTAGAAATTTCAACAATTGACATGAAAATTCTAAAAAGGTGGGTTTAGCGAGCGTGGTACCTGGAAACCGGTTTTGGCCGTACAGGCATTGCTCTTACCCAGTTGGGTAAGTTTTCAAGGGTAGTACCGCTTTAAGACTTGCCATTGATGGGTAGAATACATCTGTCACCTACCATGTTTAGGAGTGCATTTGCGCCGTGGAGAAAACCTGTCGATGACGTAGGGTCCCCTCCCATTTTGGCTCAAATTTGCCTTTTGGACTTGTGAGAGAAGACCATTGGTCTTTTTTACCACAAGAAACCAAGTCACCCTTTTTTTGTAGTGTCTTGTTAGCCTGACCTTTTTGTCAAAAGATCCTTGCCATGCGTGCTTGGTAAAGTTTAATGCTTTGTGAGCTTCGAGCCGTCTCTCATCGAGATTCTCCAGCTCATGGAGTCGCAATTTGACATGCTTTCTTAAGTCATGTCATTTTGCAAGGATACCCTCAAGGAAGGAATTTGTACTTCAAGGGCCGACAACTTCGCATCCATAGACCAAGGAGAATGGTGTGCTATGGGTTGGTCCTCGAACGGTGGTTCGATGGCCCACAAAGCTTCAGACATTTTGTCACTCTAGTCTCTTTTGTGACTAGAGGCCATCTTCTTGAGGATTTTGCAGGAGTGTCTTATTGAAAGCTTCTGCTAATCTGTTTCCTGCTGGATTGTATGGAGTCGAGGACAGCTTTGGATTTTGTATTTATCGCAGAACCTGTTAGAAATCGATGATCCCGGAATTGTGGTCCATTATCACGGACGAATCTTTTGGGTATGCCGAAACGAACAATGATGTTGGTGCGTTAGGGACTGAAGGACTGATGAGGTCTTCATTTCGTTGAGGCGCAAATGCTTTGACCACTTGGAGAAATAATCCGTAGCGGAAGAAGCTGAAGCGATGACCTTTGCTTGAAGGGGGAGAAATAGGACCTATGATGTCCATTACCCAGGCTTCGAAAGGCCATGAAATCACTGTAGGATTAAGCAATTCTGGAGGCATGTTGAATGTAATCTCCATGAACTTGGCATTGTTGGCAGCGCTTAGCAAATTGCATTGCGTTAGCTGCCATGGTAGGCCAGTAATAACCATAACCTTCTTATCTGATCATAGAAGCTGGGACCAGCCTGATGAGCTCCACAAAGACCAACATGAACTTCTTTGAGTGTTTCTTTAGCTTATTATTGTGACAAGCAGCGTAGAAGTACTCCGTTGAAGGATTTTCCTGTAAAGGATTTGAAGGAATATCCAAATGAAAGCTTGGGGTTCGCCTTTGGATGCTTACCCGTTCTTTTGGATCTTCAGGTAGGATTGAGTTTATCCACCTTGAAGGAAGTAGTGATCTTCTTCTTCGGTGATTTTGATGTTTGTCCACATGTCACCATGTTGACGGAAGCAGACCCATAGTTTTTGTCAAAAGTGATGACTCCGTTTTTCCACATCTCGTTTATTCTCTCCCTCACAACGAAGCATTGATTGAAAGGATGCGAGATCATCTGATGGTATAGACAGTACCAAGGATCGTTGGTTTTGCCAACATCACCCGATCTTTTTGGTTCAGGCAAGGTGAGCTTGCCGTTTGCCACAAGAGCCCTGAAGATTTCATCAACATCTTCATCAAACGGGTATTTCATCTCTACTCGTTCTTTGAAGGCATCAGAGAGTTCAGGTCTCTTACCAGCAGCTTTGTTTTCAGCTTTCTTTGGTGGTTGAGGAGCTGACTTGGTCTGCACATTGAGGACCTCTTTTTTCTTTGGTTTTGAGGTGCAATGGCGGTTGGCTCTTTCTTGATGATTTCTGACTGTTGAGGTATTTAATCACCATTTCAGCTTCCATGGAAGCTTCTAGGAGTTCTCCCAAGTTCTTTGATTTGTTACCGATGATCATGGAGCGGATTCTAGCTCTCATGTTGTTTCGGCAGATATTGACTAGCGACGCTTGTGGCAATCATCAGAACATTTGTATGCCATTGCTTTCCACTATTAATGAAGTCATATGTTGACTCATTCTCCCCCTGTTTTAGGCTGCACAACTGAGCCATAGTGGCGGGATGATCCTCACCTTCGAAGTGAGTCAGGAAGCGTGTCTCTAGCATGGCCCAGTTTTGGATGGAGTCCTCCGGCAGAGTGGAGTACCAATCGAAGGCCGTACCTTTAGGGTACTTGCAAAAAGGCGGATCTTGAGTGCATCTTGATCCGCGATAGCTCCCGTCAAGATCTTGAAGTGGATGACGTGCTATATGGCTGATCCTTTCCCCGTATATGTTTGGAGAGTAAGATGCTTGAATTTTGTGGGGAACGGGACCGAGTCCATCCATAAGGGATATGGTGGCTTGATCCCATGCTCCTTGAGTATATCCTCTTCTTTGCTTTAGTGAAGATACTGTCTACGTCCTTTTTGGTAAGGGCGCGTGGCTCATTTTCTTCTCCATTTACTCATCATCTTGATGATTCGGAGGAGGTTCATTGTTCGCCTGATTTTGGAAGGCGAGGAGAAGGTTTTCCATCAGAGTTTCAATCCTCTGTTGGCCTTGTTCCAACTACTGGATGTGGGTGATCGCATCATCTTGAGGTGGATTGAGGGGTGGTGGCTCAGAATTTGTAGCCAAGACGTTCATCCTTCGTGATTCGAACGAAGAAACTGTCCAGGTGACTGAGCTAGGGCTCATTTTTTGTAGAAGAGCTTGAGGAAGGATCACTCTGCCGTCCTTTACTTGAAGGAGCAGGTGATTCTTCTGAATGTCTTGTTGTCCTGGAGACGCTGCGGGTCATCGGACGTTAGACATGGATTTTGGATGCTGACTTTTGGCGTCTTCTATTTTTTCCAACCATATGGACCGCAGCAACTTGGTTGGGTCTATCTTTTCGACCCATTTGGGAGAGACTTGAAGTGTAGGAGGCTGGGTCCTTTGCTTCTCTAGTCTTTTTGCCGATACGACGTGCGGCGGCGTATATAACTAGCAATTTGAGCTTCGGTCAGCTCTGGCTGGGCTTTGACATCGAAGGATGTGCTCCCCCGGGCACAGTAGCCGAGCCTATCTTCTTTGTAGCTGGGCAAGGACAGGATGCGAACCCTGTCCTTCGCCTGTTGCAGCGAAGCTTTGAATTTTTGGAGTTCGGCCCCTGTAGAGATGAAGGGTCGAACTGCAGGTTTGTAGGCCTTAGCAGGTGCTCGCAGAGGCCTTGTGATGCATGACTTGATTTTGGGCTTGTAGGAACAAGCCGGCTCATGATTGGTTGACTTGAGAGTCAGATTGGAGATGGGTCTCTCCTCTTTCATGTAGGCAAAAGGGTAGAACTGGTTCTCTTTGAGTGGGGCCAGGAATGCTGGCTTGGTGGATGTTTGGGACCTTCTTTGTTTTGGTGAAGGTCTTAGGGACCAAGTCTTGGGATAGACCTGGTCATTTGAGGGTTGAGGCTTCGTGGGGCTGCCACGGGCTTCAGGCCTTCTGGTGCTCGCCTTTGGTGTCACGATAGTGACACGTTGAGAGGCGAGTTTCTACTTCTTGGAAGGAGCAGTTTGTTCCTCGGGAAGTGGGAATGGTCCCAGCGTCCTAAAGAGAATAGTCCAGGGAGTCGGGGTCGACCCGGAGTTCAGAGAGTTACCGAGGGAGTTGACACTTCGGCAGCTGAGGGGCGCTTGTAGGTGCGTGTAGTTTGCTTCTATTGAAGCATGAGTTGGTGCTTGTTCTCGTCGAAGGTAATGGTTAGTGAAGCTGCCATTGTTAGTTTTCAAAAGTTTCTGAAACAAGACCACATCCATTAGTTATCACAAGAATATAATGATCATAAATGGGAAGTTCTATGGTTTTGTCTTTTCAAATTGCTCGAGGGAGATGACCCAAGCAATATGAAGAAGGCAGAAAGCCATAGAGTGTACAATTGTTCTGATCGCAGGTATGGTAAGCCCAGAATGAGCGTCCCAGTGACTGCTAGAAGCAATTGTGAACTTAAATTCGACTTATCGAGAAGCAGAGCTTGCTCGAGGTAAGAAGACTATAAAGTTGGAGTTACAAATGTGCCGGTCGCGAATACAGTAGACCCTGAAAGGGCGTACTAGTACCGCTAGACACAAATGTTTTGAGACCGCTTCCATGAGATGAGATTCTCTATTTTGAAAGGTCTAGATTGGATTTATCAAATAGAGCAGATGGTATCCGATCCAAATACGGTCTCAGCGATTTCCGCGAGCGCCAGTATTCAGAAGGAAATGAACCATAATTTCTTGGATCTGAATCCAAAAATGACGAGTTTTTTTTTTTTTTGAAAGGCCAATATCGGGTTCATCAAAGAGAGCAAAAGGCATTCCAATCTGAACACAAGCTCAGCGATTTCCGCGAACGCCAGTGCTCAGAAAGGAGAAGACCAAGATTTCTCCAATCGAAACCCAAAATGATGGAAGTTTTTTTTTGAATATTTTTTTTTCAAGATTTTTTTAAAAAAAAATCTTTTTTTATTTTTATTTTTAAAGATTTTTTTGAAAATTTTTTATTTTTTATTTTAAAAATTTATTTTTAAAAATTTTATTTTGAAAAAATTTTATTTAAAAGACGAGAGAGTACACATAGGCCTCCTAACCCGGTCTTATGAAATCTCGATTGATAGAACTGCCCCCAGGTAAGGGTAGGATTACTTAATGAACCCGTTTGGAGGACCCTTGCCTAGAACAGTCAAGTTGTCTCCACACTCTGGACAAGGCTTTTCTTGAATCAACCGTGATTAAAGAACGCAGTTGGTTTAACCTTAGTGGTCGATGTCTTTTTTTGTTTTTTTATTTTTTTTTTTTTTTTTTTTTATTTTTTATTTTTTAATGAACTCATCGAAGAGAAACGATGGCCCAAAACCTTAGTCGAACAGGTTCAACATTTCTGCAAGCACGATGAACGATAGGAAAGGATTAAGGTTTCTCAATTTTGAATTCAAACTGAGAAATCTAATTTTTTTTTTTTTTTAGATCTTTAATGAACTCATCGAAGAGAAACAATGGCCCAAAACCTTAGTCGAACAGGCTCAACATTTCTGCAAGCACGATGAACGAAAGGAAAGGATCAAGGTTTCTCAATTTTGAATCCAAAATGAAAAATCTGATTTTTTGTCTTTTTTGTTTTTTTTTTTCTGATGAACTCATCGAAGAGAAACGATGGCCCAAAACCTTAGTCGAACAGGCTCAACATTTCTGCAAGCACGATGAACGATAGGAAAGGATAAGTTTCTCAATTTTGAATCCAAAATGAAAAATCTGATTTTTTTTGTTGAAAAGATAAATAGTGGAAATAAATTCAAAGAATTAGAAATTTCCAAAAATCTCATCCCATTTTTTTTAGATGCGGAATCCAACATAGGCCACCAATTAGAAAGTAGCCAAGGAATCAAGAAAAGAAGTATAAGCATAGAGAAATAGATATGATATGCAAATATTTCATTTCTAGCATCGTGTTCTCAAATGAACGGGTCCCACCGGGTGTGCCAGCTTGATGGACCGGCGCATTCTGCTCGCTCGGTTCTACCGAGGTCGGCGGACGTGGGAGTCCGTTTGGGTCTGACCCTTTCACAACGGGGGGGGGGGGGGGGGGGGGGGGCGAGATGCGTGCATCAACATTTATTTTGTGTGGGTGTGCCAGATTTTCTATTTACTTGGAATTGCAAGTGGTGATCCGGAGATCAACCTTCGCAAGTAAAAAGG